>JAGDQP010047339.1:0-15053 GCA_022664845.1 Lepisma saccharinum
AATAAATAAACCGTTGCATATTTTAATTTTATTTACATTAAAGGTCTAGCAGGCAACTATGTTTGAATAATTCAGAAGTCCAAAGGTGAGATCTCTGTTCCGGAAAAAGGAGAAGAAGAAGAGAACTTTAGTTTCTGTACCATCCCCGTATTTGCCTAGTAAAACTTAGGAAAAATCCTCAAAAACCCTACTCTGGATGACCAGCACCAGCACTCGAACATTCGTGCCTTCCTAGTATCAACCTGAAATTCGCAACCACAACCACTAGACCGTGAAGGTTTGGGTATCTACTCAATACAATACACTATACAAATCATTGAGTATTGTTGTGGGCTCATGATCATTGATCACAGAGAAGAAATCTTCGTGTATGTCTCTGTCAGTACAAAACCCCGTTTGGGGTAAAAGGAAGAGTGACGCAAGAATTCTACTCACAAAAGAAGTGGTATCTATTTTGCGAGTGACTTTCTTTGTGTCACTATGGCGAAAGTATTGCCTTTGTAATAAAATTAAGAGACAGCATCCTTCCTCCATAGTGACACAAAGAAAGTCACTCGCAAAATAGATATCACTTCTTTTGTGAGTAGAATTCTTGCGTCACTCTTCCTTTTACACCAAACGGGTTTTTGTACTGATATCACTTATTTTGCAAGGCTGCCTATAAAAAAAAAGACTGTAACACGAGCCATCTATGATGATGCTCCTCTCTCCTGCACACGCGCTATAACGTGTAGGAGACACGTGCACTGTAATTACAACGGAGCAACCACATCTGCGAGGTTGCTTCGGTGGCCTGGTGGTTAAGGCGTCGAGTTGGTAAACAAAAAAGCCCTAGTTCGAGTCCCGGCGAAGTTAACACTAGATTTTCCTTTCATAATATATTTTCATGTGTTTATATATGTTTATATTCATTATTAATAATTGCTTTCCTGCATTTTAAGTACATTATATGAGCATGTCGAAGTGGAGGTTAGGTAAGGTTAGGTTCGGTCATGTACATTTTCAAAATTTATTTTTATGATTAACATTTTTTTCTTGCATTATTCGTACATTTTCTTAAATTACTGACCATGGGAACGTGGAGGTTAGATAACATTAGGTACGGTCATGTATCTTTACATTTTTCTCTTTTTTGCTCCATATCTCGAAAACTGTAACTCCTATAAAAAATGTAAGCTTGGATTTACCCCCATTACGATGGGGGCCCGCAATGGACCCCTAAACCCCCCCGGTACCACCCATTTGGGGCTAAAACAAAAAGACACACAGAATGACGGACATACCTTTCTATCATTTGTGAAAATTTTGTGATTCGGTTAAAAAGTCGTAACTTTTGAACCGCTCCACCGATTTTAACGTATGATACATCGTTTGAAACGTATTAAAGCGTAGAATAAGATCCAGTAAGTTTCGGTCACCTATATGGTCTGGGGTCAGTGCTATCCTAAAGAATGTGAAATTTTGATATTTTTTTCAAAGCGCCCTAGGGGGTCCCAAGGAGATCCTACCGACCCAATTTTTTTCCTGTGTCTTAGTATTGGAAAGAGCTTTCAAATGTAAGTTCAAGCATCAAAATCGGTCTTATACTTCGGTAGATCCGAAACTAAATGTATACTATCTGAGTGCCGCTAACAGTGCCCTTTCCAGGTCACTCGAAGAACTGCCGTTCTTTATGATAAACATTTCAATGTTACTGGAAATTTCCGATTGTTTGTGATAATGGTTACCAGTCTCGGCGCGACTAAAGAAAATCGCAGCTAATTCGGAATACATTTAGAAAATGTATCCTACACATATATGCTGCAAAAGGAAAATGTTCTTGCTACCACGGACCACCTGAGAAAAAAAGAACGTCCAGTTATATGTAAGCAAATCTTTCAAAACACGATAAGAATAATGAAACATATACTGTGTTCTTTTGCAACAAATGTCTTCCGAAATTTAATTTAAACTGTACCAAAATAACGTCTTGCAGATTTGTTTACTTAGCGGATACCTAAAAGGGTCCGTTTTTAATTCTACTTTTTTCGTCCGTAATGCAGACTAACGCCTTAACCAAAACAGTTACAGAGAAACTGATTTCCGAAATCAGTAGTTACTAACCTAGAAGTTGGTTTTGAGAGGTTAGCGCCTTCGGGAGCGTTTCTGGGTGTGAAATTTAAGTAAAAATCATATAAATTTGCCTAAATTATATTAATTTTACAGAAATCTTAATTTAGCGGGGAATCACCCGAACCCTCCCCCGAACTCTGGATATGACGGGCTTATATGAACCTGGGCTTATATGACGGTTTTTAATCTGGTGACTCCTGTTGTTTTCAATCGGCTAGGGTCCTCCTTCTAAAGAATAAATACATTTCCCTAGACGCACTTCAATACTTTGTTATCTACTAAAACTTATTTCTGCTTACTTTTGATCGGAAATACCTTTTCCAAAATTTCTTGACCTTTTGAGAGCTATCACGGTTAATCCGCGGAGGAGAGAGCCCATCCACGCATAGTTGAGACTTTGTTGCATTTACTTGTTAATTATAATTCATATGCTCATAGAAATTTTTTTTGGAAACAATATATATAATATTACTTACAGGTTCCCCTCGATTTTTTTCAATTTTTGAATATTATGATGGGAAGACGGAGTAGGCCTACTTATGGAACTCTCTGATTTGTAGTTAAAAATGTTTTAAATAATTCATTTTCAAACTGACTTATTTGACTTCTCAGCATATGACGCCATAATTCGCTGGCTAACAAGTATCTCAGCTTAAAATTAATTATTTTAGACAATTCTAACTTCAATCAAAGAGTTCCATAATCACCACCTACTTTCCAAAATTGTGTGTGGTATTTTCCATCGTCTTTCTATAATCTTCAAAAATCGAAAAAACGCGGATGGGAACCTATAACGAAGCGTTAGGCGGTCTACAACTCTCAATAATTTGTCCCGATCAGTGTTTAGGTCACCTAAGGAATTTTGTGATGGTCATTTATAATCACTGGTGATCTCATAGCTATAATATATTATGCTTTACTGACGTTATACAAAAATTACATGTATGTTACATAATAACGCACCATAATATTGAAATTAGCCAAGAACTAGGATGAACAAACAATTTTATTGGAAATTCACACTGCTGCAGCGTCGTCGTCTGAACAAGCTGCAGTACGTACGACGGCGTGTTGAAAATACTAAGAAAATAAGGTATTCGCGGCACCAAGATAAAATACAGGACGGTGGTGAACGTCGGGACTGTCTTAATACCGGTAAAGTTGACGATTTGAAGCAAAGAACTGGTGACCAGGATTAGCCACCAGGTGACTCCAGGTGTCCAAATCTAATGACTGGTGGCCTTGACGCACCAATTTAACATAATTTTTAAACCCTGGTCTCGATCTCCAAGAACTTAACTTTTTCTACACAGACTTTACTCTGTGGCTAAACTGAAGATTCGTCATTCGATTGCTGTTTATGACTTCGTGTTTAAGTATAGATGGAGGCACAGGCTTGAAAACTAGAAAACTATGGTTGAACCAGGGCATTTTAAACCTATTGCCCTGTTTAAACTATTTATCTCGAGGAAGAGTGAGTCATTGTGAAAAGTAGATATTTCCACTTTCTCCCTCCCTGTCTGTCTTGTCTGATCCCTCCGTGGCTCCGTGCTCTTGACAGTAGAAAGTAACGGAAAGTATCTCGTTTGTCTGTGCTTCCATCTGTCGGCCAATGCAGTGAGTAAAATTGTTAATTTATCAACAGAGGTCGCAAGCTTACAATTACAGTTGAGTAAGAAGAGAAGCCCCTGCTGAAACTTTTACTTAATTAAATAATTATCTACTTAAAAATTATGGGCTGTCCAGGAAGCTATGACCGTTTCAAACATGAGGCACGACTACCAGGAAAGTGGAAGACATAAACTACGGAATCACATATGCATAGCAAGCACCTTGACTCACATCCATGCGTGGAAATGTGTTAGGTATTTAAGTATATATACGGTTCCGTTATTTTGGTATAAACGTAGTCTATATTCATGTATATCAGATACGTGCGTTCGGAATTACAAAACATTTCCCAATTGAATCATAATCGGAGTGACAGAATTTCGAAATTTCAGAATACCAGAATGACAATAATTAAACTTGACTAAGGTTGCCAGATGTCTTAACTAAAATTATTTTAACTCCCTCCCCCTTTCTTCCATCGCCAAATCGATGAAGATGTCTCAGAGAATAAGTAGTGTTCGAATTTTCCATTTCTAAGATCCTGTTTTTCCTTCAGTCAGGACGGTAATTGTTGGGTTGGTTTCTTCATTACCCCGGATCATTAATACAGTCACCCAGATCTCAATTGTTAATGTTGCGGATTCGGTTCAAGGTCAGCTGTCGGCTATTTTAATCAGGATATCCAAGGGTTTGTTTTGTTTCCCCCGGCAAAAGTATAGAAATGGTACCTATACTACAGCCTTGGCCTCTACCTTTCTGATTCCTACTCGCGGAGGAGTGACTGCCTCCATTAGATATGATGCGCTTAGAGTAAAATTGCCTGTTCAGCCAACTAACAGACGAAAAGAACGTGGATGAGCGGTTTACATAATAAACCCCTTCCCCTATCGCCAAACCTACAAGTTAGGAGATTGACGATCACGCAAATCCTAGCCAACAGTGGAATGCTGTATCGTGGTGACGAGTGATATGGCCAAAAGCATCAAACGATGAACAGGTGCTTGTACTATCACGTAAATTTCTTGATGGAATTGTAAGACACTTAAGATCCATGAACAATATAAATGAATTTTACTTTTAAACTTGAAATTCGCTTGCAAAATAATAGGCTAAAATATTGTGATGTTCCATGCACCAATAACTTTGCCTACCAAGGCCCTTGCGGTGCTTATTTAACTTGCATTTTATGGATATTAGGAAACTTGTATAGCTGGAAACTTCCATTCCAGGAGCAAAATTGAGATTCTTGTCCTGGTGTACAGAAGACATTTATATGCAACAGAATTGAGCCAGACTTATATCATTGCAGTCAGTTGCATCTATTCTTGATCTATTAAAGTTGAGGTATAAACTGTTCTGGTTTCCATTTTTTGTAGGGAGGAGAGGTTATATTGTTCAGCACTTCTAGATTTCAGGGGCTCGGTAGTCTATTGGTTAGAGCGTTGGACTCATATCTGCGTGGTCCCGGGTTCAATTCCCGGATGGAGTCCCACTTTTCGGCGTCCTGCCAGCGTCGTGAGGAAAACTGGGGAGTCACGTGAATAAAGACGTGACGGTCACTCGGTCTAGAAAGCCCCTAATACACCTGTTCGTGGCTAGATGACGTGCAGCGCTGACCACACTGCCGTCACTCAGGTGAATGTAGTTCCACCAAGCGCGGACAGATGGCGTTGGGGCAGGTTCAGAACCTATCCGTCTGTAACGCTGGTGGTCATTATTACTTCTAGATTTCGATTATGTCTTTTTTCTGCACAGAAAAAGTTACCTTTCTGTCTTTTTCAGGGCAGTTTATATCCCCTGTGATTTATACAACCACTTCACGTCATAACTTTCTATCAATGGAGGTGCTGCTAACTTCTATTTGCCAAATTTGGCAACCCTAGCCTCATCTAAGGGCAACAAAGGTCCAATTAATCAACTATCTGATATCAAGACCACGTTATAAAACAATCAAAATGGCGGAAATGGCAATGCATAAGAATTCTGAAACATATGAGGATGAGAAGTTGATGGAAATGAGAAATTATGGGCACAAATAGGGCCTATTTGACGCACGAAATATTGAAAACAAAAAGACATTTTTTTGCTAGTAAATTTGTTAATGTGTCAAAAAATAGCCAAAAATCTGTAATTGAATACTTGCGACGAAAAACAGTCTAACCCACGAAACCATTATCTTGAGAATAAAATAGGATAAACCAAAACGAATTATATTTTTTGTTGGTGGGATAAAGAGGGGCACTGAATGAACTTGAAAAATATTCTTGTTTTATTTTGGAAGCGGTAGGATTTAGTTATTTATTCCTATTTCTCTCAAGAACAAGATTTTGTGGCTAGGATTGTTTTTCACCGCAGGTATTCAATTTCCAAATTTAGTGTAATCTTGTCTTCAAATTACAGAATCTTGACAAAATTAGAACCGACCGGTAGCCGTGCGGTCAAAGGCCTTAGGCTAACAACTCGAAGGTCACGGGTTTGAATCTCGGCAGGAGCATGGATGTTTACGGATTTTAACTAGGTGTAAAGGGTCGAACCGTGACGGACCGAAGTCAAAAAGTTACTTGACTGACCCATATAAAATAAAGTTAACCAAACTTTTTGACTAAAATTAGATGCTATGTGTACTGCAAAAAATGTCTGTGTTAATTCAATACCTTTCGGCAAAGGCGTAACTACAATGCCATGAGATCCCGCATTGCCGGACCCCCGGGGGCACAAGGGGCCCTGCAGGTGACATATAAATAGATGAAAAATGAGTTAATGGCAAACATGACAAGAGAAGTGACCGATTTTAAAACTTTCTCAGATGTGGTGAAAGAGAGGGAGTTTTTATGCCTGGACGGGAATTTTCCCGCAGTCTGGAGAGATTCTTCGGTTTCGAAATCTGGAAACATTGATCTGTACAGTTGGTGTTTGCTTTTACATGCCAAGAATTTGCTGAAATTGCTTGCGGGAAATGCCGTTAGAAGGGGCCTAGGAAAGGGCGCAAAAAGTTTATTGCAGGGGGACTCATAATTCTAGTTAAGATACTTCTTTTCGGTGTCCCAGGGTGATCATCAGCGGTGGCTCGTGACATAAATAATGGGTGAAGTACTACCAAGGTGTTCATCCATCAACACATTTCTACTAGCCTTGTTCATTAACATTTATTGTGGGATTTCTGGGCTTAGACAGGATACTGATAATTCCACTGTTCAATCGTAGACGCTGTTGACTGATTTTCTAGCACAATTAATACTTATTAATGTCTATTTAGTTAATGAATATCAAAATAATAAGTGAATCTGAACTTCACCAATTTCACTTGATGAGCCGCCACTGGTATCACCACTTTTTGTATTAAATCAACACAACAAACGGAACGTGATTCAACAGAATGGATGTGTTGTCAATGCCGATGCAACACAATGAGTGTCATACTAGCATTGTGATAGTGTTGAATCACCGGAATCGGACAATAAACGGTGTTAATTAAACACAGAAGAGGTGTGGTCGCACTGGGACATCGACAAATGTTGAATTAACAAAACCATTTTTTTACAGTGTGTGAACTTTCAAATAGAATTGAAGGATTGAACGCTACAGGGGTCCAACACACTTTCCACGCAAAATGAGGAAACGAGGCACGTAATTAGAAAGATACAGTTTCTCCAGAGCTTCTTTTAAGCAAAAATCATTGAGGGCTTAAACCTAGATATTCTGAAAGACTTTATGAACTCGAATTTAATAACATATATTAAGTTTAAAAAAAAAGACTTTTGAATGAAGGCTTTTGTTAATTTCATCTCTGAAGTGATCCCAGTGCTACGTGCTCCAAATAGTAAAGTAATTACATGAGTATATTTTCTTTTCATCTGATTTCTACACAATGGCGGTCTTTTGTTATAGGTCTTTGCATAGCAGCGTTCTTTTGTTATCCATGTGCATTGCAATGCGTTGATTGCAATTGCTGGCTTCCTGCAGGAAACTACTCTTTCGTAAGCATGACGGAAAGCCACGCGACGCCTACTATTAATTAACCTTTACGGTCACTGATTAGTCCTGATTGATATCAGGCAACACTGTATTACTCTTCAAGTCCTCAAGATATTCACTGCAAGATTACAAACAAACTAACATGCTTAAAACAAATGAATGCATTTTTATAAAGTAATCATAATCATGTTACTGGTTTCTCGCTGTTATTATGAGCTATTCTCACGTATTCCTTTGTGCGTATCTGGCGTTCTTTCTTTCATTTTATGTGAAGCAATCTCTCCACATGCCTCGTTTCCTTGTCTCAGTCAAATATAACTTAAGAACAGAGTTAAAAATTGGGTCATCTTTGCTGACCCGGTCTGAAACTTGACCCGACAGACTCGCTGACATGTTCTTGACCCAAATAACGAGTCTAACTCTGACCCTGTGACCCAATGATCGAATCTTGGCCCAATTTACCAGGGGATCAAGCTTGATTCGGTGACCTTATCTTGACCCAATTCGACCTTCTCTTGTTTCTGTAACTACAATCAACCAACATTGCTATTGCGAGATGACGGGGAAGTTATTGCCGCTCCTCCGGGGGTATTTTCTTTATCGTAAGGGACGTGAGACTATTTTCATATGTTAATACTATTGTTAGAAAATTTTCGACGTCACATTTTTCGTGCTCTGGGGGCTAATACCCCTGTTCCCGCTTATCCCAAAGGCACTGTTCAAATGTATCCGTACTGTTAGAGTGAATTTACGAGTTCCAGCATGAATTTCAGCAAATAGTATATATAATGGAGAAGTGACAGGACAATTAGAGTTAGGCTCTCAGCTTTGATAGAGGCTCTGTTGCTTTGAGATTCTTCCCTTTGCATAAGGCGAGTGTCAAGAGTGCTTTATTCTTGAGCTGTAAAGATGGAATTTATCATATTCTAAATCTTATTCAGAATTAATCGTAGAGCCATACAATTTAGTATGTTGCCTATTCGAGTTGAATTGATTAAATTATTTCTTTCCCAAATCCTAACGCGTAATTAAATACCTATTCTCTACCAACATAACAACAAATACTTCACACAGCTACGCAAAAATTTAGCCCGTAATAACCCTAAGTCAGTTTAGACACTACACAATGTAGACGAGTGGGACTGAGGAGAAGTTACGCCTCACGCTTGTACTTGACAAGCCATTTTGGAAGTAACTCAGTGCTTCTACAATATATAAGAAAAGAATTAAAAACTCTTCTTTCCTCTCCGGGTCACCGAATCGAAATCAAGTCACCTCATCTTGTCAGACTGGCTCCAAAGCATCGACCCAAATGGCATGATTGATCAGCTTTAGCTCTACTTACAGAGTAACGTTGCAAAAAAATTCAAAGTGGAATAGTCTTACCACTTGCTGTTGCTAACGTTTGATTGTAGATAAGTTTAATAGACGTCATTTTAGGCCATGTAATAATTACCATCTCGCCTAGTCCCAATTTTACTATCTCTTAAAGACAAATAGGTTGGGAGCTGGGCAAATGAATTGTAAAACACAAACCCAGTAAATAAGAGCAGTATAACCATAGACCTGATAATAGATTATAAGGTCGATGCCAGTGCAACCTAGCGGATGGATTCAAAATCACGTGCTCCTGTACCAAAAAAAAAAAACACATTAGTTTTTGCGCAGCCAGAAATGGGGAAGCGTGCTAAGTATATCTACGGGGAGGTCTATGGTATAACTTTATATTCTTTTTATGGCGTTTCTGTTGTGTACATAGTTACACTCGCCTTTAAATACATCGATGGATTGCACTTCATGAAGTCGTAATAATTTTGTGCTATGATGAACACAATACAATGTAATATGAAGATACGCCTGAAACAGTGTTTAATGTATTGGCGACGAAGTTTTTAGAGAACTATTCACCAAAGTTACACAAGTTAGTTTCGATGTTGTACATCTGTACTGAGTTAACCTAAGATACAACCTAATCTAGCGATACGTAATTCAATATTATTGGAATAATGGTCGTAAAGTACATTTTACAACTCTGCAAAATAGAAAAATCAACGTTCCAAATCGATCCAGTGACAAAAAGGCCAACTTTCTGTGCGTGTGGTGTGATTTAAAACTGGTGGAATCCATGACGTGCAAAGGATTAGAGCCCTCTTAAAAAAAATCCCTTTCGGTAGGCCTACAGGCTGAGGTAGATCTCGAAGTTTTTTTTATTTTCAAAAATTTAAATCTCGCCTTATATGAGAGCTATCCGGAAACTATTTATTGTTTTGTAGATTATTCATCAAGAGCTGTTCAACGATATCTCACAAGACATATATATCAACTTCAGTGCTTTTGAGAGGATGCGCCTCCTTTATCTTAACCAAAATCTCACTGCAGCACTACACCACCATGGTATCCATCTGTACCCTCCCACGGGGGGCTGCGCCCCCAAAAGGAAGGTTTGCAAAAGGAATGTCTTTACTCCGTACCAGAAAGTGTGATTGTTTGATATTATAAATACGAAAGAATGTATTTATACTTTTCAAAATATACTGTCACACACAAAAGAACAAAACTGCTAAGTTACAAAGGACCAAGTACGGCATTATAACGTTTTCGTATCAAAAAATTAGTATTCATCAACGACATAGTTTTATCACGTTAGGTTAGGTTAGTTTACTTCCCTATTATCTTATTGAAGAAACAGTTGAGTAAATAAAATCCTTCTTTCCAACATTGCAAGACAACACTAAATTATTTCATATTACAACGTTGTAATAGGAGAGTGGAAAAAAACGAAAATTGTTGCAGGGTAACATTGCAAAAAAAGTTGTTGTATACATATTAATGTCAAAACTAATGACAAACTCGACTTCAACAGAGTATTTCTGGTAAAATTCTAGTTTACATTGATTCTCGTTTACAAATCGAACAAGATTCAAGATGATTGACTGAAAATGGTGCAATTAACAAACTTATCCTCTAGCTGGTAGTACATTCTAGCCCACGACCATTAATGTGTCATCATCATCATCATCATCATATTCAGCCGTTTTCTACCCAATATTGGATGAAGGCCTTCCCTTTTCTTCTTTCCACATATTTCACTCTGCTACTATTCTTATCCACGTAGCTCCTCAAAAAAGCGCTTAATTCTATCTATCTATCTTTCATTTCGACGTTGTCTCCGTTCATTTTTTTTCTCTGGGAATCGAATGTAGTACATTCGTCTTCCATTTTCTATCTGCTCACGCATGTATGTAACCGATAGTTCAAAGTCGTCATATATAGGTCCAATCGAGCTGCGTTATCTGTATTGTGATAGTTTATGGTCCCAACCTAACCATTTTGACTATTAAGTTCGTACATAATTGGCCACTGACGTTGCCAGCTTCATGTTGCCCTCTGGACAATGAGGGCCTCCGATAGTTTTTTTTTACTTTCTACCATAATGTGATACAAATGATGGGGTGCAAACATTTAAGTCAGTATGCTGATTGCACATGTGGATAAATAAGAAAGCGATCTATATTTGTTCAAATAGTTGTGCTGTGTAAATGTATAAATTACACATTAAGCGCCTATTTTGCTTAATTTCCTTAAACCTGAACAAAAAAAATTAAGGACTCTCCTCCCAGCTATTAACAAACGTCTTGTAAAGTTCATTTACCTCCCCTTCCTGTTTTCCGAACCCATTTAATCTGTATTTGTTTATATTTTAAGACTTCAATCATATTATGAGTACTTGTGTCTTTGAATCAAACTTTCGTGCACTACACGGGTCTTAATGGATGAGAGTTCTTTTATGGTAGTTTTCTCATATACCTTACTTCTCTGTCAAGTATGGTAGTTTTCTCTTATACCATACTTTTCTGACAAGTATAGTAAAAAAAGTACTCTCAATCATCAATATGATTAATTGTGAGATACTTAAAATACATCAACTAGGGGGAACCTAAGTGCTTTCGTAAGATTACTGCGAATACTGACAAATAATCAACATTTGTGTAAATCCTTACAAAATATTTCAACAAACTTCTCCACATAAAGGTGTATAATAACACATACTCTATGCAAGCCAATAAATAGCATTTTGTAAAAGTGGTTCCTGGTAAATATGTTCTGTGGCCTGTTCGATTCTCCAATATAACAGTGTGTGGCTTCTTTCTCTCAAATATACGAAGGTTATGTGTAATCTTGAAATTAATAACAAGTGTCAAGGTAATATTTAAACTGCAAATTGATCAAAACACACGTTTCATTCCAAAACCTGTCAAAATAACGACATGTCTCCCAGACTTCTATCATCTGTTAGAGCTATTGAACTCAATCTTGTATAAGAGTGTTCATCTACATTTTATTATAAAAGTTAAAAACGTACCTGCCCGAAACAATTCAATTTCAACAGGAACATGTTTAAAAAATAGGTCCAAACCTTCAAAACTAGTCACCTGGACACTACAATCCACTCACGTACTTTTAAATTTCTAATTTATAGTGGAATATAATGTACTAACGTGCGAAAAGACCAACCACAGTATAATAAACGACAATTTCAAATGCTACAATATGTAAATAAAAATAGATAATGATTAATAGCAAGTCGACCTGTAAAAATGCAATTAAAAAACTCCAGTCTGCATTTGATGACTTCTCATCTCTTATGGTTAATGGAAGTCCTTTTTATAATCCTTCAACTTAAGGTCTCTTTCTTGATCAATTGATGGGTACACTTTTACGTCTTGTACTGACTTTAAAGTGGGTATCAATACTTAGACAATGCAATACAATGTAATGCAATGCCTTGCAATCGTAATGAGGAACAAATCATGTTTCCCCTCTCATATATCTTAAATACCATTGTCTGTGATAGTTCCCAACAACTTATTTATACATTGGCCTAGTAATTCTTTTCAAAAGCATAAGTTTGTAGTCAGGTATAATTCAATCTATAGACTAAAATAGCACTTTTTTTTCATTCGTATAAACTGTTACTAGAGGTTCGAGTTCCTCTCAGATTTGTAATATATATCTCAAATTTATATGAATGTTCTATCCAATCTGACATTCCAGTCCCCTTCAGGTAATAATTTTCAATTGACTAATACCGCTTTCAATAAAGTCAGGCCAATACATTCAGTAGGATAATTCATTTACCTATGATTTTTTAAAAAACATTGTTCATACTTGTGATTTGAGATTGTGTCTCGTACAAAATAACCTAAATTTTATCAACTCGTTCTGATGTACTTGACGCAAATATGTCTACTCACTATCTAATGGTTTTATATTTGATTCCCTGTTAGGGCATCAATGTAATAAACTAACAAACAAAACGACTCCAAGTCTGGTGTTAATAGCATGGTCTATACAAATAAAGTTTATCAATACTTCTCATGAACGCGTCTTTTGGATTTTCGAAGACATATGTAACAATTATGAATATAACGTATCCTTCCTTATATGCAACCATCAGTACATAATTGTCTTTCGGGTTGTATAAACGTACAAAAAAGTGCAAATGTAATATCAGGGCTCTAGGTATATTAGGCCCAAGCGAAGTAAGGAAAATTAGTTTCTGTTACATTTATTTTAAAATCTGATATAATTCAGCCATCAATAAAAAAAACTCAATCTTTGGATTCTATTTTAAAGTTGTAGCCTTTTGCATTCTTCTAAACTCATATTTGTGATCTTCAATTATTGCGTGTACGTGATTCTCATAATTTAATTATGGTTATTATTCTGATTAAAATTATCATAATTTTATCTGCTAGTGAACTAGTTAGTGTTTAATTAGAGCCAAAATGGACTAAAATGCCATTGCGATAAAACATATAGACCCTAAATGCCGTTCCTGTGAAATTGATTTTTAATCTAAAACATAGGTTGTCCAAATAAAAGGTATATAGGGGAAATTAAGGATATATGAGCCAAATTAATCGATATAATTTAGATATCAAAGTGTAATAGGTGAACAAAGTCACATAAATACCGGGTTGGCAAAACAAGCTGAATGAAAGTTGAAGATTATCTGTATTTTGGAGTAAAAAGAATCAGGTCAAAAGGTCTATTCAATTCTTGTCATTTAAATATTGCTCAACATGTTTTGGCCTTGCAGCAAGTAAGGGTTTGTCAAAAAAAATGCAAACTATGTATATTCAACATCGTTCTGGTTTATCCAATTATTACGTATGGATTTCATCAAGAACAGAGTGTCAAATACAAGAAAAATATCTTCATCCGGGTCGAACAAGTTTTAAAGCTACAACTTATTGACCCATTGCATAGTTTTGGACATATATTTATTTTAAGGCCTTTAGGCATCTTAGGTTCAGGGCGAGATAAAGTGGGGAAAAGGATGTTAAAAGTTAAATTTCAGGGCCAATGTTCCTAAATACCATCCCAACATTTGCCTGGTGCAACTGAGCAAATGCTTCCGTTGCATAGTTTCTGACATATATTTATTTTAAGGCCTTTAGGTATCTTGGGCTCAGGGCAACATAAAGTGGGGAAAACGATGTTAAAAGGTAAATTTCAGGGCCAATGTTCATAGGTATCATCCCAACATTCGTCTGGTGCAACTGAGCAAATGCTCCATTGCATAGTTTTTGACATATATTTATTTTAAGGCCTTTAGGTATCTTGGGCTCAGGGCGACATCAAATCCAGCCCCCAAATCAAGTCCCGGCAAATGCATAGGTGCGCCTTTTCACAGCCAAAGGCCAAATTAGTGCCAAGCAATCAAAGGTTTCATTTTCTATCTTTTAAGCTCGCCTTAGCCATGCCACAGTACTGGCTTAATATTTTGTTATATGCTCTACAATTTGCGACCATTTTTTGGTCCTTTAGTCCCAAGCATTCGAACCATAATTTTTTGTTTGGTACCCTCTAAGATCACTTGAAAGCTCTGAGTGTTCCCTAACAGTGCTGTTTTATTACAATTTTCAACCATAATTTGGTCCTTTAGTCCCAAGCATTTAAAAAAAATCAATTTTTTATGTCTGCAGGGCCTACTTGGGACCATAAGTGTTCACCAACAGTGCTGTCTTATTACAATTTGCGACCATATTTTGGTCCCAAGATCCATTTTTTCACGTTTCAAGGAACCTCAGAGTATTTCCCAGCATTACTGCCTTATTACTCTGTTGTACCATTTGTGAGTATTTTTTAGTCCCAGCGATTCAAAGGATCCATTTTATGTTTCCCAACAGTACCATATGTTCTACAATTTGAGGTCATGTTTGGTCCCAAGATCCATTTTTTCATGTTTCAAGGAACCTCAGAGTATTTCCCAGCATTACTGCCTTATTACTCTGTTGTACCATTTGTGAGTATTTTTTAGTCCCAACGATTCAAAGGATCCATTTTAT
>JAGDQP010047340.1:0-15052 GCA_022664845.1 Lepisma saccharinum
TAGCAGTTCTCAACGTCTAAATATGTTGATGGAAGCTTTCTATACCGCTGAATGGGACCGAATACATGACATTAGTACGCACATTGCCAAGTAACAAAATTTTTTTGTGGAGTTAAATAGCGAACTAAACAAGCAAGAAGAAAATATGCTCTGTGAGATGATGCTGGAAGGTCGAATGATATCAACGCTGGGAAAAGATTATCACGAATTTAAGAATATTTGGGACACTATCGATACGAAAAAGCAGACTGTCAATTTTCTGACTGAAAAGCTTTGTGCGATCGAAATGTGAACTAAAGAAGTTCATAGTGATTCCAGTGCTTTCGTGAGTAATCACAAAGGTGTTAACAGGAAGCAGTGTCAAAAGGAAGGCACCGGTAAAAATAAATCAGTTCAACGAGCAACACAGAAGTTTTCGTGCCGTATTTGTAAACAGCAGAATGTCCAATGAACAGTAGCGTAGAAAAACTGCAGAAAGACAAACATGTTAGGCCTAAAGCAGGAGCGTTCAGTATGAGTGCTTCGAAAGATGTAAAAACGGTAAACTGTACAAGGGACATCTGGTGTTGTCATAGTGGCGCCTCACTACACATGACATCTAACAAAGAATATTTTGTGGAGTACACGAAGTTTGTGGTTCCAGTGCGAGTGTGTGTAGCTAACAAAACGATAATGCTAGCATACGGTCAAGTTACAATAATAGTAGAAATGTTCTATGGAAACCAGTGGCATGAAGGTGTCGTGAATAATTTATGGTATGTTCCTGAAGTTCATAAACATTTGTTCTCTGCTAGGAAATCTATTGAAAACACATTCCTGTTACCTTCAATTGTATGGGTGTAATTTTCAAAATAAATGGATCAGTATGTGCTACCGCGACAATGCGAGGTGAAATGTATATTATGAACATGCGAGTGTTAAAACCTAAACATGCGGTTGAAGTGTGTATGACAAAAACAAGTGCACTCTGCAAGTGTATCATGAAAGGTCTGGTCATCGAAATAAACGCCATGTAAAGGATGTCTTACAGTGAATGGGCATCAGTGTGAGTCAAGAAGTTGAACAATTCTGTGATGGGTGTGCAATTGGAAAAGCGCATCGCCTCTCATTTAAGTCTCGGACGGTGAGGAGCCTCAACGTTGATAAACAAATCAATGCGGATATAATTTGTCCTATGTCAGTTAACTCAATTGGGGGTAGAAAGTACTATATGTGTTTTAAAGATGACTATAACAAGTTTCGGCGAGTGTTCTTTATAAAGCAAAATAATGAAGTATCAGACTGTTTGAAGAAGTTTCTGAATGAAGCTGAGACAGCAGGTCACAAAGTGAAAGTGTTCATGTCATACGGTGGAACAGAGTTTACGTGTGCAAAAGTACAAAATATTCTAGCAAACCGTGGGATTACAGCGCTAGTGGTACCACCGTATACTCCTGAACAAAACGGAAGTGGAGAACGTGGAAACAGAACTATAGTTGAAGCAGCTCAAGCGATGTTGAATCCAAGCGATTTTACCAAAACATCTTTGGACGGAAGCTTATAATACAGCTGTGTACGTTTTAAATCGAACCGAAAAAACTCCTTACTTGGTAAAACACCATATGAACTGTGGTATGGACGAAAAGTGGGAAATCTCGATCACGTACATAATTTCGGGATAGAATGTTATGTGCACATTCCAAAACAATTCCGAAAGAAATTTGATAACAAAAGTGTTCGTGGAAATTTAGTTGGTTACGTAAATGACAATAATGGTTTTCGTGTATGGATTCCTTCAAAAAGAACGGTTGTGTGCAGCCATTACGTAATTTTCAAACCATAACGCACGTGTAATGTATTACCAGTACAAAATATTACAGAAAATAGTCAATGCGATGTCGAAACAGAAGTTTCAGTGCATGAAAAAGTAGAAATCAAAAAACAAGAACATGATGCCGGTACAAGAGACTGTGTTTACAATGGAGTTAGTGACGCTAATGAAGATGCTAGTGCTGAAATACGATCACTACGTCGCAGCGAACGTGAAAAGAAGCTTCCAGTATGGAAAACCAGTGGTGAATGTATATGCATCACAAATGCAGCGTTTTCAACATCAACAACATATAGTGAAACGGTAAAATCTGCACAGAAAGAAAAGATGGTTAACTTCCATGAACGAAGAACTTGAGTTACAGAAAGAAAACGAAACCTGGAAACTTGTGGACCGGCTATGAAATGTAAAAGCAATTCAAAATCGCTGGGTGCTTAGCATCAAGACGTCAAGTGATGGGAATAAACAGTTCAAAGCTCGTCTAGTTGCAAAAGGATGTGTGCAAAACCCCGGTATTGAATATAACGAGAGTTTTAGTCCTGTGGCCAGATATGAAACAATGCGAGTTTGGCTTGCCGTAGCAGCTTTGAAACAGCTCGAGATGCATCAGTTTTCGATGTTAAACCACATTTTTGTACTGAGAACTTCAGGAGAAAGTCTACATGAAGCAACCTGAAGGCTTTGCGGATGGAACAGATAAAGTATGCAGATTGGAGCGAAGCTTGTATGGACTAAAGCAAGCGACTAAATGCTGGAACAAGAAACTGGTGAACTTCATGGAAAGAACTGAGTTCAAGAATAGCAAAGCTGATCCCTGTTTATTTTTAGAAGAAATGGCAACAATGTTCTCTATGTCAGTATATGTTGATGATGGACTCATAATTGGAAGTAGCAAGTCGGAAATTGAAAATTTTCTTTGTCAGCTGAAAGAAGAATTCAAGATTACGACAGGAGCTCTGAACAACTTCTTGGGAATGGAAATTAAAAAATGTGAGAACGGCTCCATTTTTAACAACCAATCAAGATATGTATTGAAAGTTTTGGAACGATTTAAAATGGATGAAGCCAACGCAGTAAGAACTCCTTGTGTTAGTGGTGAAAAAAGTGTTGACAACAAAATAAACAGGGAAGTGCCATACAAAGAAGCCTCATGTATATAGGAAGTCTCATGTATTTGTCAGCTGTTACTTGACCGGACATAGCTTTCGCTGTGAGTAAAGCAGTTCCTACCATGGAAAATCCAACACAAGTTGACTGGAATGCGGTAAATCGTATTTTTAGGTACTTACGTGGAACAAGTGATTTTGGGATCATGTACAAGAGAAATGGTAATCAGTTAAAAGTGTACAGTCATGCTTACTTTGCAGGTAATGTCAGCACTCGACATTCAACAACAGGTGTTATCTCAATGTACACTGATGGATCAATTTCCTGGTGAAGTCACCTGCAGCGGTCTATTGCGCTGCCTACAACTGAAGCGGAAATTATTGCTGCTAGCGAGGGAGCAAAAGAACTCGTGTGGTTAAAACGTTTATTGGGAGAATTGGCCTTAAGGCAAAAATTGGCTGTACTATATGTGGACAATGCAAGTGCTGTAAAATTAGCCAAAAATCCTGAGTTTCACAAGAGAACCAAATATGTACAAGTGCGTTACTACATTGTGAGGGAACGTTTTCTTGATGGGGACTTAGAGCTAGAACATATTAATGGAACAGATCAATTAGCTGATTTGTTAACAAAATCTCTTGAAAGAAACCGATTTGAGTTTTTGAAAAAGAAAGTTGGTATGAGTAAGAATTGAGATTAGAAGGAAGTGTTCTGGACAAACTCAATTTTACAATGATAAAGCGTGTTAGGTAGTTTGGAACATTGTCATTGGTAAAAGAAGAAGAAGGAGAGAACTGATTGTAGTCGTCTGTGTATAATATGGAATATTTACGTCACTATCCTGTTGACGAATATGGAAGAGTTACCAGTATTTATCCTGTAGTCTTGTTTGTTAAAATAAATAGTACTTAGCCACTTGAAGTGCGTATAACTGCACAAAACAAACCATCTGCTGTATGTGTTAATATTTACTGGCAAACCACGGTCTGAGACATCAAATGACAATGTATCAACTCAAAATGGGACACGTTGCTAAATCAAAGAAAGCGAAGTGGCTTCGCCTTAATCGACGTATTGTGGAACTCACAAGAAGATTTGAATCACAAGAAATAGACATAATACAGTACGTTGATGCAGTATCTCACTGCATTTCATTTACGTGTGGCTAGTGATTCTTGGTGCTTTGTTTAACTTTGGGACTTCATGTAACATTATCACAGTTCGATGTCAAACATATACTATCTAGTCATCTAGTGTAATTGTGCTTAGACGGTTCTGTTATGTACTTTTTAAATATATTTTTAATTTAGAAACTACAAATTTTTGTGTCATTTCTTGTCAGAACTACCAACAAAATTTCGAATTAGGCAAAGTTTGAAAGGCGAATCTTGAATTCAAGATTCGCCTACATATTCTCTTGAGTATACATATGTAAATTCTATTGCCAGAGGGTGTTAGACGAAACTTGATGTCACCGTGCCAAGGCCACTACTTCGAGATAAAGAATAAATAAGTAATTGTCAGTTCAGTATAAAATATATTTTAAGTGTTACACTACGTCAGGTAATACACAAGCATAACGTATTCGTTGAAATAAACGGTTTAGTAATAATGAAACATTATCTCTTTGTTACAAAATAAATCATACAGACGTTCTTTTTATTATTGTTGTTGAGGTAGTAGTAGTTATAAAAGTAGTAGTACTCCCACTCGATTATTGGTAGCGCTTCTCGCATTGCAACCATGGAGTCTGGAATTCGATCCCACAGCAATCCACTCGAAACCTTAAGTCCCGTCATTACAATGGTAACATCATTTTTATCCAATGAAAGGTAACAACAAATTACCATCATTTTGTTTGTCATAAACCTGTCTCCAGTTTGAACACTCATCACCATTAATGTTATAGTTTGAATAAAGTGAATGTATCAAATTTTACATGGTGAAGGTTTCACAAGATACTATGTAAATGTAAAACACTACGCAAAACTGCGAGATAATCTGTGAAATATATCCTACTTTTAAGAACAAAGTAGAGGAAACACCATCTTCCAAGTAGACGCATTGCATGTTGAGAATATACGGAAACTCAAAGTTTGAACAACACAAAGAAATTAGTCGTTCAGCGAAACCAACATATGAATCTCTTTACGAAGAGCGAGAATAATAGATTTGACAAGTACATGATCCGAGAAAATATAAAAGAGTAAAGACTCTTAGAAATAACATTGGTTTCTCCGTAAAGAAGGAAAACAACTTGAACCATTTAATTCTTTTGAAGTTGAGCCAAGTTGAATATGACCATGGAATTAGCAGCTTCACATGAAGAGAAAACAGTGAAAGATTGTAAGAAACAAGAAATATTTGACAATGAAATGATTCTGAAGAATTAAAAGAAAATGGATGATGAAAAGCTCGTATTAGAGGAAATGAATAGACGTCCGAAACGTGTGATCTTAGTTGCAGACACAAAGTTTGCCAACAAATGAAACTAGATTCAGAATTCGTATATCAGCAGTAAATGAATCCAAGATACTGTTATAGTGACATGTTCATTAGTTTGGTCAATTAGCAACAAATTATAGTTCTTTACATTTCATTTGTTCTACTTAGGTTTATTCTCTTACTTCTACTTTATCTTCTCTCTCTCTCTCCCTCTCACACACACACACGAAAATATACATATACATTTCTACTTGCCAATGTTTCTGAGCATAAAGACAATGTTTTACAATCATTTTGCATGTTACACATGAGTCGGAGGGAAAAACGCAGAAACTCTATTTGAACTCGCTTAGCAAAATATGAAAAATAAAGTTTGAACTCCCGTAAGTGCCTTTCTTAGGCGGTATTTTCAATTGCATTTTTCGGTTAATTCTAATCGGTTTTTCCTCTTCACTTTCTGCACCATTGTAATGTACCTTGTGAACTAACATGGCACCCTTCGAAATCGACCAAAAATGGAGTTTCATCACACACACCCCTCCACTTCATCACGGACCTTTCATTCCATTTTTCTATACAGAGACCTTATATACTAAATATTTCCTACGTGTACAGTGCTTTAGAATTACATACTTTCACATATATCATTATATGATCCGTGAAAGAAGGAATAAGACTAATATAGAGCTTAACCTTAATATAAGACACCACTCGACATTTACCTACCTGTAGTATAATTCAGTTAAAACTAGGAAGCATAGCGGAACGAAACTTAGACACAACGATAACTCAACTACAATGTCAACGCGAATAGTACGTTTGTTTCACCCTGTATTAACTGGTATATAGATAAGAATGGAACACTTCCTACGAAATACCGAACAAATTACAGCCTCTTGGTAACTTTTACTTAAGGCGAAATGGGTTACGTAGAGGATAGGGATGGTATCAGCCAGGACCTTACTTAAGGTATTCGAGTGGTTAAACTGAGGGAAAGTGAGGAAAACTTTACTTTCGTTTTATTTCATTGTTGACATTATCTCTTGATAGCTAATGTGAATTTCTTAACCTATATCAATAAAGCTCTTTCAGCAATGAACAAAAGAAACCATTAAAAATCGGCACGGATAGAACTCTTGAAATGGTTATTAACTTTCTTCTCTGAAAGTTTGAACTCTGTAGGCTTAAATTTGTAGCAGCAGCATTGCAATTTCGTGCAAAAACAAAAATACATTACAGAAAAAACGAAGGTACTGCTACCATCTTACACTAAGTTTTAAAATAATAAGTTAGTATATTTGTATATTGTAGCAAAGAAAGGAATAACAATATTATTTAGGAACATTTTAAGAATTTCAACGGAGTTCTGGCGTTCTATCTTCCTTCGTTCATTCAGAATGTTGATCTGAAATTCAGTGGATCAGTAAGAATTTGAATTTGAATTTTGTTTATGGCATTTAAGCATATGAGGCTCAGGCCGTGATAGGGTAGGGAAAAGGATGCGGGAAGGTGTCGGCCAGGGCCAAAGTTGAAGGTACCATCCCGACATTTGGCTAGTGTGACTGGAAAACCTCAGTCAGGATGGTCGGCTGCTGGGATTGAACACACAACTTCCCGAATGCTAAGCCAACGCTCTACCACTGAGCCGGGATCAGTAAGTGAGGGAACTAACCCACAGCTAGTGAGAATACGTCAATGAAGAAGTAGAGGTTCTTGGTCTCTCCGACAACAGATAGTGAAAAATAACGTTGTAATTGGGTGGATAACGCTTAGAGCGGTCACTTCTGGTGCTTGGGTTAGTCGGTTCAAACCCTGCTCGTGCCATGTGGGCTTTGTGGTGGGAAAACACTATGTGCATGAGTTTACTCAGGGCTCTCTCGTTTCCTGTCACTTTCTTCTTTCCACCAATCATCCCGTCATCATCCACCCGGCCTGCGCCAAAGTTTCCTAAAGGTCTTAAAATAAAAATCAAGTTGCAAGTGTTAGATTACTGCGGAAAAATAGTAATTATGTACTAACAGCAAACAGTTCTCATTCTCTCACTGATTACCTCAACTGATACAAATTCCTACTTCAACAGACAAAGAATAAGTAAGACTTTATACAAAGAGTGAGTGACGTTTTGAATGCTATTTACATTCTCAGAAATTTTATTGGTCAAATTTTCTTACACTGTCTATATAGGGTTTTGAAAACCCATGCTAAATACAGATTTCAAGTTACTGTTTTTGAACCACCGCATGCATCTCGATATTCCTCGAAAAGGACAAAGAATTAGTCAAAAATCGTTTTTTCCTCTTAAAAATAGTTAGTACAGTTAGTAAGATTTGTTCATTAAAATTTCGTTAATACTTTTACTAGTTTCCTGTTAGAACTTAACCAAGAAACTTTGTAATCTGTTTATGAATAATGATAACAATCTTGCTTATTATTTATGTAAGCACTCATAGAAACGATTCTTCGTAGAAAGTGATGAAAACGAAAATAATGTTTCCTTGGTCGGTAAACGTACTGGCAGAGGTCCTTGGGTAGCTATTGATAGCGTAGAAATCGTTGCCAGCTCCGCTCAAGATGGGTCACGGTACGTCTACAGTGTAAAAAGACACACACACACACCACAACCTACGCCACCAGCATAGAGACAGAGGTTAAGCTACACGGCATGCCACATAATGTCACTTACCACGTGTTAAAGTGTCAACATTCAAGCTTCTTTTTTTCTTTGCAAGGAAAGAAAAGCTATGAAGAACACGTTTTTTGTTTTTATTATCAGCCCAAAAGCAAGTTTTCTGGGCGTTTTAATTCTGCTTTGCCCATTCCTCTGTGTTTGTAACTCAGTCTTGTGCTACTATGAAAGGAGATAGAGAGATCTCAAACCAGTGAGTTAGAAGTAATCTGGTGACTATATACGCTTTTTCATAGTATTTTTAGATTATCTGCACTTCTGTAAAATTTGACAAAACACATACAGGTACATACATTTTCAATATTCTTTATCTGATTTTCACCAATTTCTATATTTCCGACTGACATCCATCACAATGTGTTCTTTTTACCACAACAAAATTTCTTTAGGTATATTTTCCAAATACAAACTTCAATATATTATAATCGGGTTTAATGACTAATCGTTCTCAAGCTTGAGACGCTACTACAACCAGTAACGTTTACTTTCAAGTCACGGTGGTGAATCATAAAAAGGTAGGATGTGGATAAATATTGAAAGAGTTCACAAAAGTTTTGGACTGTTCTGAGTTTCTCTCACCACTCCTGGAAAACTTAATGTTTCTTTTAAGGAGACTCTATCATAGACCTTAAATGTGTATAACGCCGTTATAGTTTTCGTAACGCAATAAAAAGTTAAATATTATTCTTTCAAATGGCAGGCTTTGTTTGGGGGCCTTGATAAATGTCTAGTGGTATTAGTGCAACAAGGAAAGAAAAATCAGATTCTAAAAAAATAATTCTGGTATCGATATTTCCCTTTCCTCTGAAAGTAAAGCGGTTATAAGTCACTGCTATCTTGTGAAATAAATCTACCTTCATCAGTAAAGAATGCATTACTCTACGGTTCTCAAGTTCAATTGTTAGGTTCATTGGATTACTGTAAACGGTATCTCTGATGACTGGGTGTGCACAATGTAATTATCATCTGGCAAGCAAACAAAGTTTTTTTGTAGTCATCTGTCTGTACACAGTGTTTTGCTCATGTTCAGTTGTTTTCCAGAGTCGATCTCTCCTTACTTGTGTCTTGTAAGTAAATACTGTGTACACGTACTATGTAGATCACTGTGTAAGTAAATTGAATGGATTATAGTTGCTCATACTAGAACATCTTATCAAATGATGTTGCTGGTTTTAAAATGTTAAACATATTACTGTTTTGTAATATTTAAAATCCAAACTTTTTAAACAAATGAAGCTTATGCGCGAACAAAAGTCTAAGTGACATTTTCAAATAAAAAAAGCACTAGTACATTTCTATATATAACAGGAAAGATATATAACAGGGATACAATATTCATAGTTTCCACAAAGCGGACTTTAGTCTAACATGTCTTCGTGAAAAGTACAAATATTTTATGCCTCACATTTTTCCTATTGTGTATAAAAATGTACTTGTGATTTTTTTTTTAATTTGAAAATGTCGTTTTTTCGTGCATAACCTTCAAATATAAATTCGTGGTAATCCATATTTTTCCAGCTACTTGTGTGGCAGTTAAGATGATTAACTGCCCTTTAATAAAATATTTTTCAAGGTAAATAACACTATATAAAAAGCCACTTTACTTTACCACGTAAATTAATTGTATTATGTATACAACATTCATTCACCAAACAGAAAGGAAATGAATTAGATTGTGATAAGGTAACTGCTGAGAGTTCCAAAGTAAAGACTACTATGCACTGTAGCGATTTTGAAATCTATTGACGTTCACTAAAATGGATAACAAAATATTATGTAAGCAATCTGTAGTGACGTATCAAGTGGATTTTCTCAAAATTATCAAGAAATAAAACTATAGAGCAAAAATATCACAGCGGAGGATCTTCAAGCAATGATCCTTACATGAATAGTGCAAGGGTTAGGTCTAAAAGAAGGTATGCAATGCAACCTTAAATCATATTATAGAAGATATTGAAGCCAAATCATTTTCTCATAAACAAAGTTTCTGATGGTTCTTTTCCCCACGACGTATCTATTTATAAATCACTCATAATACGATCACTTATAAATGAATTGAAAAAGTCAGGTGGGAGAGATACTGAATAATTTGAACGTAATAATTTTGAACTCACTTCAATTAGGAGAGTTGAAGGAATGAAATTACTATGAAACTTTGTTCGTAGAACTGAAATCACATGTGCATGGTTTGATAAACATAACAGTTACATGGCACAGCTTTACTGAAAGTAAAGTGCACTTCTCATACATAAAATTGATCTTAGTTCACATTTTGTTCACAATTTTCACCTTCAATTAATATTTTGACACACTTTCTCCGCAAGTTATAGTGTTTTAATTGAGGGAGAACAGCATTTAGAGGACTCTCAGCCTAAGAATTTCATTGGCAAGCAATTGAGGATGCACAGTATTCAAGCACAAGTGTAAACATTCCCTCTCAGCAGCATTCTTCAGTCGCAGACTTCGCTTAAATATGAGGGTAGCAAAAAGTTCGTGCAATCACTCTGGTGGAAACTAATTAGGAACACTCTCTGACATTTTTATTCTAGCTTGGTTCTGAGCACACAAATTTTTGTCTGTTTCTGGTGTTTATTTCTATACCTATTTTTTTTTTCGAGTGAATTTGTTTCGAGATGAAGCCGTGTATTGGAAGGAAAGTTCATTTTATGAGATGGTAATCAAGTGGAAACACAAATTCCAAACTGAGAATATGACGATTTTAGATGACTCAAGAACAGAGAGACCTTTAGTCACAGATTATGCCATTCTGATAAAGAAAGTGGAGAAATGACACTGGAAAACACGAGGATAACCATTGAGTGTCGTGTCTGTAATCGCTAGTAGTTATGAGTCGATCTAGAATATCATTCATCACCAACTGCACCTTCATAAATTGTCGGCACGTTGGGTACTACGATTGCTCACTCCTGCTCAAAAGAGGATTCGAGAAAAATCCTATTCTACCACTTCATCCGTTTCGAAAGCAATGCAATTGGGATTCGAAATCTTGCCCCATTCTCCATATTTCCTAGACTTGGTACCAAATGACTTCTTTTTATTTACAGGATGAAACGCGCACTCAAAGGACGCCATTTTTACACCCGGAATAACGTCATTTCTGAAGTGGAACAGTGATTTCAGGCTCAAAGTACAGTGTTCTATAAAAACCGCTTGCAGAAGGTGAAAGACCGCTGGCAGAAATGTCACCAAGACTATGTAAAAAGGACTAATTCGACCATAAGGTATAAGTTCTTCAAAGTCGTTTCCTTCCAGGTGATTGCACGAACTTTTTGATGCCTCCTCCTACAGTCCTTAGTGAGTGTACGAGGAGGTGCAACCGTCAGTGAGTTTGCAAATCCAACATGTCTTAGGGGCATATTTATAAATCACTACCAAGAGATGAGTAGCTCCTAGGAACGATGAAATATTATTTCAACACTCCTGGGAACCACCCACCTCTTTGGAGTGATTCATAAATATGACCCTTAGTCACTATTTGCCGATTTACGTCATTTGTGATGATTCTGGACCACGTTTGATTTCATCTATTTCCACAACTACCAATTTGGACATATACTCATAGAAACCTTTAGTATGTTTTTGGTGCTAGTAATCGATTCCTGAGCCTGGTGGCATTACTTTAGTGACGTACTGTATATATGCTGAAAAGTGTCGTATGAATCTTAAAGACGTGCATATGCTATGCGACTTGTTAGAAAAAAAATATATGCCCACAATTTCAATGGCAACACTGTCGGTTTGAAACAACCCCTTTCAGATCTCTCTCTCTCTCTCTCACACACACACACACTCTCTCTGCTCCAAACTGTGATCTTGTGTTGTTGGAATTTCCACACTGAGAGTCTTTCTGGTATTTGAAAGTCTATATTTAAATGCCTCCTCACACAAATAAAACAACAAAAAAATGTGGAGAGCCATCACCATATCCTCCTACGAAACTTACTGTACCTCTCTATATATCCGGAATTGGAATTTCTAAAGAGAAAAAGAAAGAAATAGAAAAGAGGAAACCATGAAACACATAAAGAAAACTAGTCAAGCAAAGATGAATCATTTAAGAAAAGAAACCACTAGGTTATGAGGTAAAATGCTTTTTATGAAGCATTTCGTTCAAACGAAAATATGTTCATGTTACATAAAAAGTTCTATAATATCGATATTGACTAACGATGAAACAAATAGATTAGCAAAAATATCAGTTGGGTGATGTTAAAAGGTGTTCGTGGAATAAAGAAAAAAACTACATAAAATGAAGATGCAATCAACGGCTTAGAAAACATACAAAAACAGAGCTGCTATCCTCGCCATTAAGATCAGGCTGATTGGCAATGTTTTAAGATCGTAAAGAAATGTAAACGAATTCCTTTCTGGTGGCTTCTCTAAAAGATACGAGAAAGAGCTTTAAAGTTTTTTGAAAGACCAAGAAGTGAAACGAGTTCTTCATTGAAAGAAATATTCGAAGAACAAATATACAGAAACTCACTGAAATAATAAAACTGACCAAGAAATAAAAAGAAAAGTTTCCAGTGGTTAAAGATTCATAGAAACGTTTTAGTCATAAATTGTTTGGAAATACTATCTAAAACTCATGGCGCCTACACTGGCAAAAATCTTTATGCGAACGCAAGTAGAAGACAGAAGCATGAGAAAAATGTATATTTCTGCTTCGTGCTTTAGTACGTATTAAACATGAAATGTGTGTAGAATTATGATATTTTACCCTGTACTAGTATATTAAGTATATTAGATCCAAATAAGTTCCCCTGTTCGTGGACACAGTTGTGTACCTGATGAGAATATATTCAGCATAGTAAAAGGAATATGTAAGAACAAATCAAGATTAAGAGGAGTGAAGAGTACGAGGGAACTTATGACGAGTTTGGCCCTGTAAAGAAATCATTTAAAGACTCAGAATTGTATAATGTAAAGAATTTGCATATGTACTACAGCAAAATTAGGACATAAACCAAGCAAACAAATTATCATTTTAAAAATTCCAACTTGAACTGGTAGGACTACCACGAGCATTAAACGCTCATCGCACTACCGGTTAAAAGTACTCTTGACGAATTTAGGTCAATCGTCAGGAAGAGAAAGAGGAAGATAACTCAGTTCCCGTTCCCCTTAAGACCTTCCGCACACTAGGCAGTTCAGCCGCTGCGATTAAACCGCAGTGCATTTTTGTGTAAGCGATTTGGTCGCTTGATTTATACTACACCTGTTCCATATTCAGTTCGTTGTCAGTGTTGGAAGAAACAAGATGGTTAACACCACACAAATGCTATACATAAAAGAAAAAGGAGGCTCCGAAGACTGAGAAGCAAATGGTTTCATCCTTTAAACAAGAAGAGATTGACACTTGAGCAATTTAATTGCTTGTACCGTGAGTTAAGAAATAACCCAGATAGTTTTTTAATAGTCTTTTCTCTCCAACATCTAAGAATTTTATTGCTTTAAGCATAAATAATGGCATATTAGAAGACCTCCCCAAAAAATTGCAATTTCTGTGAATTGACGTGTCTCACTTCACGGAATTTCATTTTTACTTTATGATTAAGTAAAAGTAATTCTCAAAATAGCTTTCATTGTGTCCGAAATGAACCACAACCGAAGATAACATTGTAAAAATGTTGATGCATGGATGCATCCGGACAGTATCAGACAATACACACACACATACATACACACACATAGAGAGAGAGAGAGAGAGAGAGAGAAATGGCTTTGCTTACTTTCTTACCCGAGGCAAAGAATTCTTTCTCAGTTCTGACACCTGATCACAAAATGAATCAAACAGAAGCAAAAAATCTTGCCACTCGGTATTGATCAAACTGTGGGAAGTATATCCTCGTTGCGATCAAATCACCAAGTATGCAGTGCTTCTTAAGAAAGCATGGGTTATTAGGTAGATTTCGAAGAAAAATATACCTATTGAGATCGATACGATATGAAAGTATATATATATATATTAACACGCTAGCGGCCATAATTTTGAAGATATTTGAAACAAATTTTTATATGTTGTTTCTAGGTTTAATAGCTCGGTTAAGTTCGTTAATGAGCAAAATCGGTCGCCATGTTGGATCCAAAATGGCGGCCGAACCCATTGTTGTATAGAATACACAGCCTAAACCGCTGGGGCTATTCAAATCAAATTTGGTATAAAGGTACAAACTCACTTTTTGATTACGAAAATGTTATCTAATGAGTTCAAAGACGCCATCTTGGATCCAAAATGGTGGAAGTAAGAAATCTATTTTCCATATCGTTTGAGCTAGAGAAACGAAATTTGACATAAAGGTGTATTGTCACTAGTCGTTTAAGAAAATATAACGAAATGTTGAAAAAGTCGCCATCTTGGATTCAAAATGGCCGCCGAACCCATTGTTGTATAGAATACACAGCCTAATCGGCTGCAGCTAGAAATATTAAATTTGGTAATACTATACATTATCATTTGTATGTTACTAAAATATTACATGATGTATCCAAAGACGCCATCTTGGATCCAAAGATCATTTTCCACACCGTTTGAACTAGAGATACGAAATTTGGCATAAAGTTGCATTATGACGAGTAGTTTAGGGAAATATTACAACATTTGGGAAAAATCGCCATCTTGGATCCAAAATGACCGCCCAAAATCCCATTTTGCACACCGTTTGAGCTGAATAAATGAAATTTTACTTAAAGTTGTACCATTACAAGTAAGCCACGACAATATAAGAAAACTTTCAAAAAGTCGTCAACTTGGATCCAAAATGGCCTCCCCAAAAACCCAATTTCCAAATCATTGAAGGTAGAGAAACGAAATTTTCTTTCAAGGTGTATGACCAAGAGTAGGTTACAATAAATGGGGCAAACCTTCCTTTTGGGGGCGCAGCCCCCCGTGGGAGGGTACAGATGGATAACATGTTGGTGTAGTGCTGCAGTGAAATTTTGGTTATGATAAAGGAGGCGCATCTTCTCAAAAGCACTGAAGT
>JAGDQP010047343.1:0-13136 GCA_022664845.1 Lepisma saccharinum
GAGGCAAAACATATATTAGTTCAGGAATTTTGTTACCATCCCGAGTAACTCATCTTGTAATTAAAAGACCACAACACTTTGATTTTCATCCTGGAGATTATGTCTTCGTCAATATTCCAGCAATTGCCAAATACGAATGGCATCCATTCACTATTAGTAGTGCTCCTGAACAAGAAGGTAAGAGGGAATATATTTATTACAGTTTACTATTAGCACATAAATATTAACCGAGTTTCCGTGGCTCAGTGGTAGAGCGTTGGCTTAGGATTTGGGAGGTCGTGGGTTCGATCTTAGCTGCCGAACATCCTGACCGAGATTCTCCAAGTGCGTAAAAGGTCGTAAATAATTTCAATCAATGAGTAACTATTAGAAAGTTAGTAGAAAGTGTAGACCACTCCCGTGATAATAATTTCTGGGCATCTGGATAAACATTCTTACACTCAACATTCAAAACTTTAGTTCAATGTAGAATGAAAACAAAATTGGATGTCGAATAATAATTAGACAAATCCAGATTAAATTTTCTGGACTTATGTGCACCATTCTCTGCAGTTTCAGTGGGAGACAAAACCGAACTGTCAACAGCTCCTACACCATGACTAACAGTTCCTCTCTTTGGGGCCATTGTTGAGTTAAAATTTTGAGTAACACAACAATTTCGTAGCACTGAGAATAAGTTTGTAAGAGTTTCAAAAGTTAATAAGGCTCTCAAACTCAGCTCACATTGGGTTATTCATGATAGATGCTTCGTATTTTTTTCTTCATTCACATCACGTGAATACCGAAATGATATCTAGAAATAAAATCAAGATCACTACCTCCCCATTCTTTACGGACATTATTAATATGACAAAGGCAGATGTACTGTAGATACTAATGCTATAAAGCTTACAATTTAAAAGCTTTTGGTTATAAAAAATATAGGTATATTATTACTTCTGATTTCAATTAATTCTTCCTTTTATTTTTCAGAACTATTTTTCCAATGCGCATGCGTAATGTATGATTTTGATTCTTGCCATTGCACAAAGCAAAAATGTGTTCTTCTGTAGATACAGTGGCATATTCACATTTTTTAAAATTACTTTATATATTAATTGTGTCATATCTTTGATGGAATGACTTAGAAGCTTTCGTATGGTTATTTTATCTTGATTTTCTGACATTAAGAGAGGTAAATAAAAGTGAATATTAGAATACATCATTTTCTGTTATCTTTTGTAACTTTGCACATGAAGAACCCAACATGAAAATAGAGTTTGGCTATAAGTGAACGAACCTATTAAATGATACCGAGAAAACGATAAAATTTCTTTGCATATCTACTTCTATGTAATTGGATGTAAGGGATTTCTAATGTTGGACCTCGACAATGATTAAAATTGTTCAGTATTGTTTTAAATTGTGTTACTGTAGCAACACAAGTTTACCTGTAATTCTACGCAGTTGTTGGTCTTGAAAATATTGACTTCAAAAGTACATGGAATAACACATTCAAAAGTTTGTAAGACTTAAAATAGAGGAAGTGATTTGTGAAACAGGAATTCCAATCATCTTTTTATGACACTGGAAACACTTGAGATTCTTACATAACATAATTAGTAAGTTTATTATTGAAACATTTATTTTTAGTGTTTTTAATAGTCAGTATTTTTATCCTTAATATTTTTTTGATTTCATATGTTTAATTCTTGCATAGATTCCAGTAAAGAAAAAAACTGTTTTTAAATTTTCAATATAAACATTTGACATACAGAAGTTATTTGATGAAATTGAATTCAGAACGAAAATATGACTATTCCAGCTCTCGTAGAATCACTGCCAACACATTGACACTGGAAGGCAGACATATTCAAATATTACTCACACCAGCCCTCTTGATTGAGTGTAGTTACTGAAGTGTGTTGGTCGCAGAGGTATATTTCTCAGCAACTTGTAGACATAAGAAGAAACTTATATCTAATTATATTGAAGAATTAACAATAGGAATTTTTCTCTTTTATTTGGAAATAATAGTATATTGTTCTGTTACTCCCAAATAAACTGTCACTGCTACGAACTTCTGCGTAGCTTTGTGGTTACCGCGTTCGCCTTCGGTACGAGGGGTCCCAGGTTCGATTCCCGGTGGGAGCTCCATTTCATAGTAACGTTTTGATTGTCCACACTCATATTACTGGTGTGGGCTGGTGTCAGGAAGGACATCCAGCCGTAAAACATCTGCCAAAACCAAAATCTGTGGAATACGCTGACCTCCATCTCTCACATGGGAAAACCAGCGGAGACAAACAAACTGCTTCATAACAACAACAAATAGCTTGACTTGTTGTAAAAATTAAACTTTCTACCTCTATGCGAAAGATGGAAACAGACTTCTGAAATAGGAAGGAGGGGGGGAATTATTTAGAAACGTAGTGAACAAATTAAATGTGTGTTCTGCAAATATAGCGGAAGAGATTTACATTGATACTTCCTGTCACATCTTGTTCCTACTTAAGAAGAAACAGATAAAATTCTCAGCACTATGTTAATATTTACTACTTCCAATCTGCCAATATTTCATATCGTTGCGCTGCAATCAGGAGCGGACTGGTAATCAAAGGACACACACAGGGAAACTAAGAAAAGGACCCACCCACTGGTAACCAAAAGGCCCTCGTGGTAATGTGCGTTGTGGCACGTGGGACCCAAAAGACACCTTTCAAGCGTCTTCAATACTCTACATGGTAGTGGGCTCCAAACAAGAACTTGCAAGGGTCCTTAAAATACTGATCAAATCTCAAACTTACGAAGTATTATCTAAATATAATGCCTTAAAAATATGTTTGTATTAAAGCAATGTGCATTTACCAATGAATTCTATAACTTGATATGGCTTCCTCTTGCGATTTATAAGGGCCCTAAAGTAGACCTGCTGAGATCGTAAACTATCGTTGGTCATAACAAGGTTTGCGTGCCAAATGGAAGTGATTATTTAAAAAAAAATGGCTGGCAACATTGGACTACTAAATCTATCAAGAATGTTTTGGCGGCTCTGAGCTAGTCCTAACTAAGGCCTTTCGAACGACACGTCATGCATATCTCTACACCTTATAGTTCATGATATATATTTTTAACGTGGGCTGGCAACACTGACAACGGGGTTTCTGGGGAGCGGGAACATCCGCAGTATATTCCTATTGTGTCAAACAATGTTTATGCCAAGTTTGTAGTTGCTTTTTTAAAAAAGTTAATTTTGAGAAAAAGTAGTTCAACAGAGACGTACGCGGATTCAGATATTTTTGTGAAATTACTATCATTTTTGGCAAAATTATATGCATTTTATGTAAATGTCACATCGACAGACAGACCTCGGACCCCCCCCCCCGATTCGCTGGACCTCCCGAAACCAACTTCTAGGTACGTGCCTTGCTGGCAACACTGGTAAGTGGGTTGCTTGGCAACACAGGCCCTCTCAGTGGTTTTGTATTGTGTCGAATAATGTTTATGGCAAATTTGGCACAGCTAGGTCTAACTAAAAGGAAGCAATTTGAACAACTGATATTTTTAGAAAATGGGCTGGCAACACTGAACCACTGTACAATCAAGACGACTCCAGGGGCTCTCAGCTAGTTTAGCCAAGATATTTCCAACGATGCCTCAACTTGTCTCCAACAACAGACTACAATATGTTTATTCATATTGTCCCGAAAGACGGGGTATTCAAAAGCAGGGATAGTGCAGAAAGTGACTTCATTTCCTCATGGGAGCCAAAGCTTCTTCAAGGAATGGATTGGGAGCCTTGTAAATCGCTGGTATAGTTACAGTGTCTAGCGGTCTGGAAAACCTGGAAAGGTTAGGGAATTTTTAGTTCATCAGGGAAAAGTCAGGCAATTTTTATTTAAATCAGAGAAATGTCAGGGAGTTTTAGGATTTCTCCGCGTCTGCCAAATTTGTGGATGTTCCTCGCTATGGAGTGGACCAGAGATAGGTGTTGCATATGCCTTCTGGAATTTGTGTTAAAACTACAAACGGTCGGTCACCCATCAGTTTTAATCTAACGAAAGCTATTTCATATCTGGTGTAGTAAAAAGTAATCCATTATTTTGCCAATAGATGGCTTCAGTGATCTGTAGCTCGCGTTGTATAAGTCCGATCGGGTTCAACGAGATGGCGCTCCAACGATGAGATTGCGTACTACAAACACTGTTCAGATAGCTGTGATGAGTTGACTCAGTGTTGTGTGAGCGCGCGTCAAAATGGACACTAGCAAAGAGAAAATACGCTATATTTTACAGTTTTTCTTCGATAAAGGCGAAAACGCAAGCCAGGCGGCTGCAAATGTGAATAGTGTTTATGGTCCTGATACTGTAACAGCCAATCACGCACAATTTTGGTTTCGTCGATTCCGTTCCGGTAATTTTGACGTCAAAGATGTACCACGCACTGGAAGGCCACGTGTCGAAAATGTCGATAAAATCATGGACATTGTCGCGTCTGACCGTCATGTAAGCACTGTTTTGATTGTCCAAGAGCTAAACATTGCACAAAAAACCGTGTGGAACCATTTGCATAAGGCTGGATACACAAAGAAGCTTGATGTATGGGTGCCACACGAGTTAACGCAAAAAAACCTCATGGACCGAATTTCCATCTGCGAATCGCTGCTGAATCGCAACAAAAGCGACCCATTTCTGAAGCGGTTGGTGACTGGTGATGAAAAGTGGATCACTTACGACAACGTCACGCGAAAACGGTCGTGGTCGAAGCGCGGTGCGCCGGCGCAAACGGTGCCCAAGCCAGGATTGACGGTCAAGAAGGTTTTGCTGTGTGTTTGGTGGGATTGGCAGGGAATTATCTACTATGAGCTGCTCCCCTACGGCCAAACCCTTAACTCGGAACTATACTGTCAACAATTGGACCGTCTGAAGGCAGCAATCGCCCCGCTTTGGCCAATAGGAGAGGCATTGTGTTCCACCAGGACAACGCCAGGCCACACACATCGATAGTGACTCGCCAGAAGCTCCGGGAGCTTGGTTGGGAGGTTCTTATGCATCCACCTTATAGTCCGGACCTGGCACCGAGTGATTACCATCTGTTCCTGTCCATGGCGAACACGTTTGCTGGTGCAAAATTCGCTTCAAGAGAGGCTTGTGAACATCGACTGTTTCAATTTTTTGCCAATAGGGACAAGGGCTTCTATGAGAGAGGCATCATGATATTACCTTCCAAATGGCAACACGTTATCGAACAAAACGGCGCATATGTGACCTAAATCGGATCATTCTTACTATGGTAAAACAAGCCTTCAATGTCATGCAAAAATAATGGATTACTTTTTACTACACCAGATACGTTGACCCTGCAATTGCTTGAAGAAGGTAAATTTAAGCTCATTTTTGTATCTTTTCTCTTAAGTTAATGTGTCATCATCTGTAAAAAATGGGATTTTGCTCGGGAAAGCTGGAAAAGTCAGGGATTCTTTTACTGCTCGCTGTATACTCTGAGTTATAACACTGTTTTGAATGAAGCAGGTATGTTGGCTCCATTCCAAAACATAGTAGTAGTGTGAGACGAAAACGGACGTTTATTTCCGAACATGCTAGTAGGACAGAGAAAAAAAAATATCAGCCACTATGAAAACTAAATATTGTCAGGTTAATTGATTTTACACCAACTTTCCGTTAATGAAAATTTGAGAAATTCGTACTTTTCTCAACTGAGGAGCGTTTTCTCAAAACTTGATAAACGCATTGAAGTTATTTTTACAGAAGCCTCCATAGTTTCTCTAATAAGAAGGGCCCAAATCTTGGAAATTTTAAAGTTATTCTCATATTTTCATTAGAATATTAGTTCAAATACCCGAGTATCCTTTCTGAATTTGCAAGATTTGGGCCCTTTTTTATTAGAGAACGTAAGGAGACTTCTGTAAAAGTAACTTCGATGCGTTTATCGAGTTTAAAAAAAAACGCTTCTCAATATCAACTAATATTTCTTTTTCGGTACTTTTATTGTTTTAATTCCAAATTGCTGTTCATACAACTTAAGACACTATTCAAATATTCTCATACACATTTTTCGTAAGCGTTTCGAAGTGATTAATAGAGTAAGCTGTTACCTTAAAGACTTTTTAACGTATCAATCGGGTTAAAAGTGAAGTTGGTTCTAGTAAGGTTAGATTTGAGTTCAAACTTAAATATTTTTAACATACTTTATTCTCTATTCCAGGCCATGTAGACGAAAATAATGTATACTTTGGTAGGTTACTTAGTTTGTCTTAGATGATCTCATAGGTTGGGTTGATTTAATGTACCTAGCTTTTAAGTACTTGAGATACTTTCCTTCAAGGAAGATGAAATAAGGAAATTTAATGAAATTAAAGGTAAAAAGAATACCAGTAACTGATCCACCATGAGTTAAAAAAAAAAAACTTTGTATATTTCTAACTCAGTAAAGAGGAAACATTTATCAGAGGTGTCAACTAATTTAGGTAAAAAGCAGCTGTATTCTTGGCAACATATTCTCTGCGTCTCATCCAAATTAGTTATCTAAGAAATTCGTCCAGTCTTTGTTTATTAAACCTGTGTTCGTGTTCAATGTCTAGTCCGTAATGCTTTGGACCTCATCAGTAATCATCACATTGATATTCTGTAATTAATTTCGGACAGAATGTAGACGGAGCTTCTAGACGGAGAGACTTTCTTTTAAACTTTGAAAAATCAGAAAGCCTGAAAATAATAATAAGTTAAATAAAATTTATTACAGATAGTTATAATTCATAATGCTATATTATTTTTTCTTGTAATTGTGTAATCTGCTTTTTTTTTTTTTAATTATATTTTTGCAAAATTTTGAATTTGTAGAAATTTGACATTATTTCTGGTGTATATGCTGAACGTATGTAACAATCGTAGCCTTAGTTCAGCTCGGATATAGACTGAACATTAAGCGAGGTGCTTGAACCTCTGAATGGTTTCTTGTGGAACCACGATTGGAGCGACCCCAGCGCGGTGACAGCTTCAAACACACGTACAGTATGCACAAGAGTTGGTGTTGTTCTCTCATGTTAGAGTTGGCGGCATTTTTGAATTTTGAATATTTTAGTATTAAGAACATTACCTCCTGTAGGATAGGGGTGAAATGGGTTGCATAAATAAAGGAGTAGTCGTATACTTGGCAGATGCGTATACGTATACGAGCGAATTGTAAAGAAAATAAAACAATAATAAAGACCTGAGAATGAAGAAATTAGAGAAACAGCATAGAATAGAATAGAAATTTATTCGTCTGTGTAGTACATACAAGGTCGTGACTTTTTTCTCGTGTACAATAAGTGTGTATATTTGTCGTATAAGTAAATAAGTGACTATTTTTTTCTTTGTAAATATTACGCTCTTATAAATATATAGGCATGGAACTGTTAGAATATTTTGAGATTTGAACACATCTTTACATGATGATGACCTGGGGTTCATATTAAAAATACTTCTAATAACCATCTTTTGTATACGGAAAGTATTTACACTAACATGTGATACACCCCAAAATATTATTCCAAAGCTAATAAGAGCATAACATTTTGCATAATATAATGAGAGCAGAGTTTGTCGAGAGACTGTACCTTGTAATCTATATATGATGGAGACACCATTCAGTTTTTTAATAAGTTCAAGAATGTGAGCATCCCATTTTAGCTTTTCGTTTATAGTTACACCTAAAAATTTACTTTTAAAAGTTTATTCTAAACTTAAAGAATTTACTACTATGGGGGGAAACCATAAACGATCGGTGAGAGAGATGAAAATATAGACGTTTTGATTTGTCTACATTTAGACTCAGACTGTTTATTGAAGCCCATTCTATTAATCTCGCGATCATTGATTTTTAAGTTGCTTTCTGCTTCCTGATGAGTGTTTTCCTGTCACTAAGATATTTACATCATCAGCGTACAAAACTAAGTTTTCTGAATCTATGAATTGAGATAGGTCATTTATATATATATAGTAGAAATAACATAGGTCCTAAGATAGAACCCTGAGGAATGCCCTGGTTAATTTCGGCCACTGAGGAATGGAAAGCCTTGCTTTTCTCATTAAGAATTCTAGAGATTTGTACTATCTGTTTTCTATTACTCAAGTACGATAAAAAACAATCATATGGTACAACGTTGATTCCATGCTGAAATCTCTTCGTTAATAAAGTTAAGTGATGCACTTTGTCAAATGCCTTAGAAAAATCTGTAAATATACCTATAGCATGTTGGTTTTTATTTAAGGTATCTGATACTTTTTTTTTATAAAGTCAAACAGTGCAGTATCGATAATTTTTTTCTTCTGAAAGCCATGTTTTCAGAGGGAAAAATCAACTTGTTTGCAGATAAAAAGTTATTTAAACGTGCCAACATTGCATATTCAAATATTTTGGAAAATGTTGATAAAATAGAAATGGGGCGATAACTCTGCATATCTGTGATGCTTCCTTTCTTGTGCAAAGGGATAACCTTAGCAATTTTTAGCCTGCTTAGGAAAACCCCTGACTCAAAAGAGCTATTTATTAAAAGTATGCACCTTTTAATAACAGTTGATGGAATTTCATCCAAACCAGATGAATTTGTATTTGACAGCTTCTGAATATGAGAGTATAATTCTTCAATTGTAACTGCAGTTAGAAACATACTTTGCTCCACTGAAAATTCCTTATTTTGATAACTGATTCAATGTTGGGCGGTCACTATCTTGGAAAATGTAGTCATCACATTAAGAAAGTGATTATTGAATGTTTCTGCGATATCTTTGGGTTTATCGAGTACCCTGTTGTCAATAGATACACAACGAATTTCATTTCTTACTTTTTTTATTTATATTTTTATTTATTAAAGTCCAAGCTATTTAAACTTGCCCAAGTTATTTCATTTCATCCTCTTTTCATCCATGCCTTTTTCATCCCATTCATAAAAAAGGCAACATCTCGAATATGAAAAACTACCATCCCATATCTCTAGTTCCTGTTTTCTTTAAGACATTAAAACATCCTTAGAAAATTAAATAAACACCTTATTTACAAGACTATTATTTCGAATTTACAACGCGGGTTTATGGAAAGTAGATCAATATACATTGCGCTTTGCTGTTACTTAACTAGCATCACCGGTGCTTTCAATACTTTGATCTATCAAAGGCGTTCGATAACATAGGCTAGAGCTTGATTAAGGGGGGATAAAGAGCTGCAGCGCGTGGCTCCCACTGCTTCAAGAGCCCCACCAAATGTAACTCACTAACACATGTAAATAGTAAGCGCAGGGAATAGAGTCAATAACCCAGGGCCTCCAAATATCTTAATCCAGCACTAACGCAGACAACACTATCCATCTAAATAAGCTACAATCACATGTCATTAGAAGAAATGCGCATGACTAGCTTCATACCTATTTAAAGAATAGGTATCAAAATGTCCAAGTGAAGAGCACTGTAGAAACATTAGTGAAGAAACGAACTCCACACTTTCTCTTCACCAAACATATTACTGAAAAAAATTAGTTCCTCAAGGGTCAATTCTTGGACCACTTCTATTTGCTATTTATATTATCACCTCCCTAATTACATTCTCCCTTTAAAGGATGTCTTGTACGCAGACGATATAAACGTAATAATAACTGGACAGTCAAATGAAGATGCTCTAAGAAACCTCACAATTACGACAAATAAAATTAAAAAAAAAAGTGGTTAACTATAAAGAAACTGATTCTAAACACAGATAAACATTGATTATTCAATCTCCATTTCTCAGATCAAAATTTATTGCTTATATAGGTCATTATTGGATCAGCTGCACTGCATTTCTCACAAACCACTAAATGTTTAGGTGTAATAATAAATAATAGTCTAACCTGGGCCATCATATAGATTTAAAAAAAAATACAAACAAATTTTCAAATCTCAGAATATCCTCACACTACCAAGATTTATCCAAACCGAGAATGTTTACACCCACATTACACCCTCAGACAAGTAATCTGAAAACAGTCCCTCAGAATTATTCTTACTCCTATAAATCTGTGTGTAAATTGTATTAGACAGTTTAATAAGCTACCTGCAAATATCAAATGTATCTCAAACGTGAATAGATCTAAGTCTAAATTTTGTACACTTTTCAAGAATAAGTGTTATTACTGTATAGAAGATTTCTGCAATAATCCGAAACAATTTGATTTAGTTTGTTCTGACGCATGATATACTTGCAAGAGAATCAGAAGACTCAGCATTTTAAGTCTATACAGAATGAATAAATCAGTAAATAAATAAATACAAGGATGTATAAAAATTACAATCTATCTCGGGGAAATCAAGTGAGCTCGAAGAAAAATATTTCAAATTTGGGGATCAGAGACCGTTTTTAATTTTGTATGGCTACATACAACCTTCTTTTATCATATTTTTGCACTGTATACACTCAAACTTTGACGCAAACCATCGCCTAAACAAAGGCAGGTAGATAGAAATTGATTTTAGATGTAAGTTTACATGCCTTGACTTACTTTGCCACTTTTAATTTAGTGAGACTGCAGCCTTTCTACGTGGTAGTTTTGCACTTCATGAACTTAGTTTATCTGCTTCTGTTTAGGTGCTAGCGTCCCGTACAGGCTCTAGGCATGTAGGGAATAAAAGAATGTGGAAATGTTGTAATCTCAGCAAATTGAAAGCGACAAGGTAAATAAAGACATTTAAACCTAAACCTGAGGCCATACATACTGAAAGCATTTAGTGAAGAAATAGCGCAAGGAAACATTGTAGAATTAAGAACTGCCTCGTGAATCTTCGAACTCACCGGATTTTCCGAGATAGCGACTCTTTTGGTATACCCTGCATATTCTTTGTTTAGGAAATTATAGAGTGGTGTGAGTAACTCAAGTTTCCTTCATACTATTAATTCATACAAGAAAAGAGACAGGAAAAATTAATTGGGAGAAGAAAATGGTCATAATTTGAGGTGATATCAAACGATAGAAGAATAATTCTGAAGATGTCCTAAGAGAAAGGAATAGAAGTGATTAAATCTAAGATAGTCATTTCTGAGATTCTAACTGGTAAGATAGTTATTCTCGGTGGGTCGACTGAGTCAGAGCACAATGTTAACAGTTTAAGATAGTCGTAGGATCACGTACATCGGAACAATCCTTCTTACATTGAGGAATGGAGAGAAAGACCAACAACCAAACCAAAATCATCTCTGCTACATACTTTCCTGAAGTCGAGAGGGATTTCACACCGAGCGAGCAGTATGATAAACTCTCTTCTTATTACCAAACGACCGTGGCTCAGTGGTAGAGCGTTGACTTAGCATTCGGGAGGTCGTGGGTTCAATTCCAGCGACCCGACCATCCATCCAGACTGAGGCTTTTTCCAGGCTTCGTCACACCAGGCAAATGCTAGGGTGGTACCTTCAATTTAGGCCCTGGCCGACACATTCCCGCATCCTTTCCCTTTTCCTATCCCGGTCTGAGCCTTAGGTACCTAAATGACATAAATAAAATTCAAATTCAAAAACGTTTCTTTTCCTTTCTATTAAAAAAAGGGATTCAATTAATTAATTAATTCTAAAAAGTTCCAACCTTTTTTTTTAACTTAATTTAGGGAAATTGATAACAGAATGTTTTCTTTTCTTCGATGAAGTTCGAGATTAATAACATGACGTTTCTGTTAGCAATAACTGTTAACATTTTTATTTATATCTCTGCATTTGGTGACTTGGCCGCTCCTCGTCACCACTGCTACCTACCATTCATTTTCTTCAGTTGTATTACATGACTAAGCCTTTGGCGATACTTCGTCATCTTTGCATGCATGTTTTGAAGTGTCCTGTCTGTATCTCCAGTCATTTAAGAAACATTGTTTCTACCTTATTTACATAGGATGCGAGACAAATATAATCTGTGTATCATTTATTTATTTTCATACAGAGTCTATATGGTTGCACATTCGTACTGTGGGGGAATGGACAAATCGTCTCTATGACTACTTTGAGAAAGAACAGCTGAAACTTCAGAGTGCAGAAGATCCCAGCTTAGATCCAATTCCCAAACGAATTCAAAATGGAAATGTTGAAGGAGGAAAACTCAGAAGAATTCAAGCGTGAGTAGGAAATTTTTAATCTTTCTAAAATATATGGAGAAGGTACACTCAGATTCTTAGAAAATGACCAATGAGTAACTGTTGAAAGCCCGAAAAAGTTGCAACACTGAAGCAGTATTTCATGCAGACTTAATAGGAACGTTTTACTTGTTCAGATTGCCATAATTTCCTTCAGTGTTGCCAATTCTTTAACCAATTATACTCAGAAAGTAATCCATTTGTCATTTTCTGTGAACCTTGGTGTACATCATTTTTTTTAAAAAATATATATGATGAACAAGAATTTTCATCCAATTTTTGCTCAATATAAAAAAAATCAAGAAATTATTCAGCTTTTCCTCGAGCAATGTTTCTCTCATTTTTAACGGTACTTACATGAATTATTTGTAAATTTGCTAGTTTCAGAGTAAAACTTCTTGGTTTAAAATACGCAAATCTTCCCTTTTATTTGTATTATATTCAAAGCACTTAGGCGAAATTTCAAGGGATCCTATTTATTTGCATTAAATAAATAAATACGAAAAAGTTGGAAGAACATGGGATTAAAATCGTCATAGATACGATTAAAGTGAACTTAATCACTCTTTAATGTAACACATAACTGTATCTTTATTACTTTATGAAGCTCGACAGACCTAATAATAATTTGTGCTGTTTTTCTTAAGTATTGGTGGTGGTGGTGGGGGGGGGGGAGGCACACAATAAATTTGGAACGAACTGTTGTTAATATTGTAAACGAACTGGTGAGTTTCGAAGGACGGAAGCCACAGTGTTTTGTGAAATGAGTTCCCGTTTAATATACCCCGCCAAGGGACTTGAACCCGTTACCACGAGCACTGAAAGCGAAGATTCAAACCTCTTTGACCAACCGTGGGGAATATAATAATAAACATGAGCAGAGAGCCAATTAGATTTTGAGAATATCAATCTCCAGTTTCAAAAAAATTTCAGCATTTATGTGAAGATTATAGGCCAAGTGATTTAAGAAAATTCTAGTTTTTCTGAGTCTCCTGTGTAATTATCGATCTTTTA
>JAGDQP010047344.1:566-15051 GCA_022664845.1 Lepisma saccharinum
ACGTATGCCCAGGGATTCATATTGAGCGATGCAACTGAAAATATAGTGGAAGGAATACAAGAAAGATGGATGGATAGAGAAGACTTATCGTGCTCTAAAGTACCTACCGCCCTCGACAGAACGCTACTACTACTACTACTACTACTACTGACAATGATGATGAGTTTATGAACAAAATGAAATCATATTAAAAGTATGTTTACAAAAAAACTGCTTACGAGAAAAGGCAGGTGGGCTAGGTGAAATATTATCTTATGAATGACAAATTACGTTGTGAAAAGTTGTGTGGAAGGAATAAAAACGCAATTAGTAGTCAAGATTTCCGCACGCGGACTTGTGGTGAATTATCAAATTTAGGGTTCAGCCTTCTTCACTATACATTGTTGCTCCGAGGTATACATTTTGAATGTAGTGTGTAGGAGGGATAGTGAGAAGGGGTCGGTCCCTGAGTCACGTAAAAAAAAAGCATGAGAGAATAGGTAAATTTTCAAGGCTTCTGGCGGTGTCGGATCGAACCCTGCTTTCAAATCAGTCGTTGTGAGATCAATCCCTTCAAAAGGCTTTTCAGGGAAATCCAAATTATTATTATTAATTTCATTAGTTCAGTAAGTTTTTTTTAAAGAAAACTTTGGTATAGGCAAATAATATTTTCCTTTATGGTCTACCAACCATTTCTCATAGTCTTAATTCCGAGGAACAATTCCTCTACAATATTTAGTTTATTGGCATACATGACAGAAGGAGAGCGGCTGGAACAGTACGGGGTGAGGTGGGGTAGGGAGGAGTGCTCTGGGTAAAAATATGTTCTCACGCGTACTTCTCAACTTCAAACAATCTTGAACCGCAAGATTACACGGCGCTCTGTTTTACTTCGCACCTGTCCATCGCTTTTTTTTTTCGCTCTTTTAATGGCCTTGGGAAATCCTCTTTCACTTTTGGAGTCGATAAAAGGGCATGTGAATCCAAATGCCCTTTGGAAGAAACAAATAGATATTTTGGAACAAATAATTGAGACAAATTTGTATCCGATGATAAAAGTCCACTTACAAAAAAGGGAGAGCGAGGAAAAAAGAAGCAGGATGCTATAATTTTGTGTGTGAGAGAGACTGAACAAATGTATATAATATTATGCTTAATGTATTTGTGATACAAAAATCTTTATTTTTTCTTTATTTTTAAGATGGAATGTGAGTTTTGCATGGTTATTTTATACTGTAAAGCCATTGCGTATAGAACATGCAGTATTCTTCTTGGAAGAGAGGTAAGTTCCAGATGTATTTAACCGCCTTCATGTCAAGGTCGAGGTTGAAGTTCAATCGCGAAGTTGATGTTGAAATCCGCTGGCGAAGTCGAAGTTGAAGTCGCATCGCGAGGTCGAGGTTCAAGTTTAATCGGTAGGTCAAAGTTGAGTGAGGTTAGGTCCAAATGTACATCTTCTAGTTTACTGAGGCGTAATTAACATCCATAACAATCAGGTACACGCTTAACATACACTGTGATAGGATGCGATTCGAAGGAGTTAAACAGCCGGTAGGGATTTGTTCTTTGCCAGATATCGAATGAAGTTGTAGCGTTGTTAAAAAAACTGACCATGGTAATGGAGATATAGAAACTAAATTAGATAAAATAGGAACTAAATAGTCAAATTGAACGCGTCTCTGAATTGACTTTCATTTAAGATGCTCTAGTACTCTTAAATACCTCCAATGTTATCCCATCTTATTTTACAATATTGTCCCTTATTTTTAATGTTACAAACTTCACATTTTACCTACACCTAGAGGGGATTCATGTATATGAATGGTATGTTTTACATTTTTAATATATCTAATAAGTCAGTTTAGGTTTTTGTTTTAAAAAAGTTTCAACAGTTAGAGTTTTACAACTTGGACTGGCATGTCCTCTTGCAGCGACAGTGCTCTGTTTTTCCTCCCTCCCTCGCGAAGATCCCTCGTTCTAGTTGTATTGATCAGATGACTGATAAGCCAGACCTCAAAACAAGTTTTTTTTCTTCCAACTGCAGAAAGATGGAATGACAAAAGAAGAAGCAAAACTTGTAGATATAATAAACATTAAATTGATATAATTTATTTATGGCCTTTTGGCATCTCAGGCTCGGATCGAGATAGGGTAGGGCAGAGGATGTTGTGAGGTAGTCGTCCAGGGCCTAGCTTGTAGATACCATCCCAGCATTTGTCTGGTACTACTGAAGAAAAAATCCTGGAAAAACCTTGGTTGAAGTTAAATTTATTTATAGCCTTCAGGCATCTAAGGCTCAGACCGGGATAAGGAGGGGACAGAGCGAGAGGTATCAGCCAGAGCCTAAGTTGAAGGTACCAACCCAGGATTTGCCTGGTGTGACAAAAGAAAAATCTGGAAAACTGCAGTCAAGATGGTCGGGCGCTGAAAATGAACCTAATACCTCCCGAATGATAACTGAGCTACGGCCGCTTGGTGGAAAAACTTGTGTTAGGATAGGTGGCCGCTGGCATACAGTAAACATCTGGCTACAACGTATTGTAATGTGAAAACAATCCTTAGCTTTGATCCTCATCTATATAAACTTTTTTTTCGTATGTAACTTTTTATCATCACTTTTCGTTCTTGAGACAAAGAAATTCAATCTGCAAGAACTAGCATGTTTCATCTAAAAAACGGAAGTTTTGAGTATCCGTTACACAGCCTAAACGGCTGGAGCTAGAAAAACGAAGTTCGGTATGAAGGTACATAATCACCAGAAGATTAAGCAAATATTACAAAATTTTAAAAATGTCGCCGTCTTGGATCCAAAATGGCCCCAAACCCCATTGTTGTATAGAATACACAGTCTAAACCGCTGTAACTACAAACACCAAATTTGGTATGACGGTACATCATCACTAGTAGACGACGAAAATATTACAAAAGTTTCCAAAGACGCCATCTTGGATACAAAATGGCGGACCCCAATAATTGATTTTCAACACCGTTTAAGCCATAGATACGAAATTTGGCATAAAGGTGTGTTATCAAGAGTAGTTTAGGAAAATATTACAACATTTTGAAAAAGCAGGCATCTTGATTTCAAAATGGCTGCCCAAAATACAGTTTCTACGCCGTTCGAGCTAGAGAAATAAAATTTGGTATGAAGGTCTACTATTACAAGTAGATCACGACAATATAAGAAAATGTTTTAAAAGTCGTCATCTTTAATCCAAAATGGCCGCCCAAACGCCAGTGTTTCAAACCACTGAAGTTAAAGAAACGAAATTTGGCATGTAGGTGTACCATCACGAGTGTGTTACAATAAATGGGGCAAATTTACCCTATGGTGGCGCAACCTCCGGGAGGTATGGGGAGAGATCTGCACCATGAGGGGCGCAGTCCCTATTCTTTTCTCCGATGTGTCGTTCAGCTTCCCGTACTGTGGCACTTTGAGTACGTAGTTTTAGCCTACTACGAGTTTCTGGTGACGCGAGCACCAGAGGTAGTGTTTCTACCATGCACCCTCTGAACCACGGCCGCCCATGAACATATATCTGAAATAGACTCTGTACACTGCCATTTTATTCCTTGGATTTTATTGGCACACCAAAAAGTGCCCAAAGCAAAATTGCAAGGAACCTTTCACGCGTTACACAAGTTGGATCAACATTTTAGTTTATTAATAAGTTTTAAATATTGAAGTAACTTATCTTTTTATTCCGTCAGGTGCCATTAATGCCTATCCAAAGCCAGAGGCTACCTCAGTAAATGAATCGTATTTTTTCACGAAATAAAACATATATCGGCCTTGTCAAAAGGCTGTTTTCTTTTATAACAAATTAAAACTAAAATGTTGAGTAAAGAAACACTTTAGTTTCGTTTTGGTATTAAAGTATAGAAGCCTTGTCAGAAAGCTTTTTATCTTATCATTCAAGATGCATACAAGGCCATACTGTCGTAATATTCACGAAATAAAACACTATTTAGTACACACCTACAAAAGACAACAGTAACTTAAACTCCAGGTACAAAGTAAAACTCTTCTGGCATTGGCGTTCCTCAGTTCCATTAATGTTTACTATTTGTGCTTTTTATGGTGTTCCTTTTTTTTCTTTCAAGATTTCTTTTGTGAGGAACAACTGTTTGCAAATCTCAGAAGAGTTCGACCGAGATACAAATTGAATCAACTCTAGAACCTATTGATAAACTTTTATACATACCAAATCTGAGTTCTTCAGGTTTGTCGTCTTCATCGTTCCATTTTCTTTCCGTTTAGTGAAAGAAAAAAAACTTCCGATTGAGGAGTATAGGCCTAGTGAGTTTCATTATCTTGATAATTTGAATTGTACTCTTCTGACTTCAGATTATCAATTTTATTTTCATTTCCTGCTCGTAAATGATTCATTCCTGGGAATAAACTATAGAGGTGCTATGGCCCATTAAGAGTATATAGTTCTCGATATTGAGAAGAACATCAATACTTTGGCACGAAAACCTTTCTAGCCTATCTAGTACGTCTCCACGCTTTATTGGTTGAAGATTCTTTTGCTCTGTTGGAAACCACAAATTTGGAAACAGGTGTAAAAACATTTACAAAAGTAAGACCGAAAGGGCGGAAACAGATAGGAAAGATAGCAGAATCCATAGGATTTACTTTACAGTAAGATGCGGCTCAAGCTACAGGAAATCTCTTTATACATAACTCACTATACGACAACAGCAACGGAAGAGAAAGATAACTAATGTGGTTGTTAGGATGAGTTATTTTTGTTACTCATATAGTTTTGATGAAGGTGAAATTTCGCTTTATACAGATTATTAAGACTTTATAAAAATATTTTTTTTTTCCGTTCCCGCATTGGACAGTTTCCGACTTGAACAATATATCCTACGAAGAAAATATGCGAAATCAACAGCTTTTTAATTAAATTTTGCACCCTATACAGTTTCCACAGTAAAATACATTCCAGGAATTTTAATGTATGGCCTTTAGGCATCTAAGGCTCCGGCCGGGATAGGGAAGGGGAAAGGATACGGGAAGGTGTCGGACAGGGCCTACGTTGAAGGTGCCATACCGTTAGTGTGACTGAGGAAACACCCTGGAAGAAACTCAGTCAGGATGATCAGCCGCTGGGATTGAACCCACGACCTCCCCAATGCTACACCAAAGTACATTCCAGGAATATTCTACTCTAACTCTCCGTACTCCGGGATGAAAAATTTGCCGGGAATATTTTCCCAGGAATAAAATGCTAGGTATCATGAAGGAATATGAGTGAAGTATTCCTAACATATTCTCAGATAATATAAATATCCATGAACCTAGCTACTAATAAAACTGGTCCGCACTTAAAAATAGTTTGCAGAACGCTGGTTTAGAAGGATTATATGGATGCAAACATAATCGAAATCTTAAGTATTATTGGTAAAAGAATAATATTTCTTGAGACTTCCAAAGGCGGACATTGACATTCTATGTACGAGCCAGAACTTCCTTGGAGAGGTTCAGTCTTGAACGCTGCACTGTATTAAAAAAACACACACACTATTTGTACACAATATGAAGAAGACGTTTTTCTCTGATACTGTCAAATTTACATGATATCACTTACGAATACAAGACATTTTTAATATTTGCAATCACTTGTTTCATGTATATTAAGCCATTGCATGTTAGTACTCCAGGAATAAATTTTCTTTCGTATTATCAGAGCTTGCATGAACAAACACAGATTGCACACATCACGAAACACTGTGGTTGTATAATCTAAATAATGATATATACCATACGTGTATGTACAGAGAGAGATTCGCTCACTTTAATGTTTGTTCATGCATTAAAGATTAGGAACTCTCTCAGATTTACATTAGTTTAGTAATATATTGTCATATGAACATATCAAACCGAAAAAGAAAAGTGTGTATATTTATTCTGTTGTAGATATATGCAGAGTCCAGTCATCTCGAACAATGAACTATATTATACGTAGTTCGTTCACTTTTTTTAAAAAAAAAGTACTTGGGTCAGTGAACTTATACAAACTTCAATTTGTCCTATATCCTTGTATTCTGTTTTATTACCACAAAAATTATCAAAAAATTAATGGCACTATTTATTGAAATATTTTGGATACTTATCCTGTAAAAGTAATTATTTTTCAACATTTTGTGCACTCTCTCATCTTTCTTCAGTGAATTGTACTTCAGTTTAAAATCAAAGCACACGTATTTATGTTTGTCTACGATAAAAGTGAACCTTATAACCGTAAATGTGCTTATACTATTTTCTATGTAGTTAAGCTCCACCCCTCCTGGCTTCTGATTTGCCGATTAAAACAGCCAATCATTTCTTGTGTCAAGTAAAGAAAACAGTCTTCAGATTATGCATATTAATGAAGTTAATAAAATGGCAATTAATTTCAATTGTTGTTGATAAGAAGAAATTTCACTGGAATGTCTATGACACTATAATCGTCATATACTAACTTTAACATTTAACATAAAATAAATTAATTGTAAAGCATTTTAGTTTTATATAATAGGTACACTGCTACAAGATTCAATATTGTGCTTTTTTACTTATTTTTTTTCTTAAACAGAGAATGGAAAACATATGGTGTTTATATCATCTCCATTAAAAAAAAAGTTAAATGCTATCCAAAACGAGTTTCTGGGATTCCACTTTTCAAAATCATTTTGTTTACGGTGATTGAAATTTTATTGTGTACTTAGTAAAAGAAATTTAAAGTGATTTGCTTTAGAACTTAAGAAAATCTTCATGGAGAAGATATCCCTCCGCCCTCATACTTCTTATTTTCAAAAATAAATTGCCCAAAGATATTTTATTTAGATAATAGAAAAGGTTAGGAAAACGGAGAAAATAAGGCGAAATGAGGCTTTATTGATTCTTTGAAAGGATATTTTGTTCCTAAAAACGTTGTTTATGAGGGAGAGAAGTAAAAGTAATTTTTGAGGTAGAAAACATTCTTTAGTTTCGAAGTTTTAAAAAAGAATAATAAGTTAAAGAAAAATAAAGACCTTCAACCTTGATAAATAACTTTTAAAATCAATTTGCCTTACAAAACGACATATACAAAATCAAACGCACGACTCATATATACTGTATACGAGAACAGTTCACATTCATATACGACAAGTCGTGTTATAATAACTCAAATCTGTCTGTCATCTTCCTCATGGAATCGTCAACTTTCCTACTGTATATCTGAGTGTATATGCGTTGTATTTTTTTCAATGTTGTTTCTCAAATCATAATTTCAATAATATTTGAGAGGTGGACATAATGTTTGTCTATTCTAACCGCTTAAACTTTTTGTTTTTTTTATCGCTTTTCTTTCGACGAAACATAACTTGTTTGCATATTATTTTAAAGTTGTCACAATTTATTAGGGGGGTTCGGAGCTGATGGAAATAAATAAACGAAGAATAATCAATAGCGCAAGCGAAATAGAAATGGGAAGCCAATGAAATTTTAGTGTCACAGAAAAAGATTACAAGCTCGAATCGTGTCACAACTTGTGTAACAAAACATTCTCAAGTAATGTCTCCAAATGTATTTGTACTACGTGTATATATGTACGTATCTTATGTAATGTGTTCATATGTCTGTATGTATTGTCCTGAAAACATTATTATTTCTCTGACCTTATGTCTTCCATATAACAAATGTCAAGCCAATATGTGTTTGTTTCAAAACGTGGTTGTTTTTCTTGTGTTTTACAATCATTTTCTCTGCTACCTTCCTTCTTTGAACCAATATCTCTATATATTTGTTCTATCAATGTAAGAGGTTTTTAAGGTCATTTAAAGTTCTATAACAGAATGACATGTAACGGAAATATAACAAACTTGTATTTCTAATGCTGAAATAAGAAGAAAAGGAAATGAATTTCTATAAAATGAATATGTGAATTTGCGTAAACAAAAGCTATGTAGAAAGCATTTGATTCAGCAGGGTAAATAGTAAGGAATCGTTTCAACTCTTATATGATCATAACATTTTCAAACTTTAAAAAGTTATAAAGGTCACTTTTGTATGTCTTCTTTTTTTGAATTAATTTATTTGTTTCATAAGTATCAAGGGTTAAAGAAAGAGCGTATAATGTTAAGTCGTGTTATGTGCTAAACAAGAAATTCAGTTCGTCCCTTTTATTTTTTCTTCTCTCTCTCTCTCTCTCTGTGTGTGTGTGTGCTTCTCCCTCTGAGGGATGAAATCCTTCTTGAGTTACCATCCCGATATTTGCTTGGCGAAACGGAGGAAACCCTAGAAAACCAGTCAACATTACCAGCAGCGGGCTTGAACCCGCGTGCCTTCCTATTGCCGATTCAAAGTCCATGAAGTTACCGACTAGACTGGGCCATGGGAACAGGGAATAGATAGATAGTAGGTATGTAGGTAGGTAAACAAGTAGATAGATTGATAGACAGACAGACTATTTATTCTTGATTGACTCTCTTGGCTGATTATAAAAGAACCATGTGTACTTTCAAACAATGTATGGAAACAAATATTTTTACTAGTTCTTCGATACTTCCCAATAAACTGTGGGAAGTATTTTTCACTAATTGATCAATATTTCCAGAAAACTATATAATTTTGGTTGTCGCTTGTGATAAAGCGCTTTTCTCTAATTGGTCGATACTTCCAAACAAGCTATGGGAAATCGTATAATTAAATGATCGATACTTGCAAATAAGTTATATATGAAAGGTTGTCGCTAATTGGTCAATACTTTTAAGCAATCTATGGATAAACACGGTATTCACTAATTGAACAATACATCTAAAAATTATGGAAAACGGTCAAAGTCAATTGATTGGTACTATCAAACTATCGAAGAAGGGTTGTCACTAATTGATCAGTATTTTTAACGAAGGTATGGAAAAAGGGTTTTCACTAATTCACCACTAAATACTGTAAAAGCTATGGAAGACGGTAAGACGGCATCAGTAATCGACAAAATGTCTCCTATAGGAGTAACGAGTTTCATTAATACATCTGATGGTGAAGCAAAAACAGATTTAATTTCTACAATTAAACATTTGAGAGAAAAAGTTTTTTTTTCAGAAAACTAATTACAAGCATTAGTTAAAAACATGTTATGTATCCTACCATCCTAATCTTCTTAATCAACTAAGTGTTACTGCGTAGTTTATTTATTTCATTCGGAAAAATTTCACTAGCGTTAGATTAATACCAAAAAATCTTGATAAAATAAATCGAAATTAATTTGCTACCTAACATACAATATTTTTATCTATTAAATCTTGAATTAGAAATCTTACATGAAATGCAAACTTATAGTAGTTCCTTATATTTTGTTGCTAACTCACTCGCGAACTCTAGCGGAGAAACAATAATCAACTCGTGTCCATTCATCGAGTTTTACTGACGACAAACTGAACTTTTTATATTGTAGAATAAATTGACAGGTTACAGAATTGGAACTCGTAAATTAATGGAAACTAAAAATTTATGATTTTCGAATTCTGTCACTATTCAAATATTTTTTATTACTCTTTGTGTTAATTTAACTGTTATGTTATTCATACGTACTGATAATATAATTAAAAGACCATTACAATAAAGGAAAAATTAAAAAAAAAAACATACTTCAAATCAGAACCATCACTAATTAATCAAATTGTTATGATATTTCTAAATTTATTCTTATTTTATAATTGGAACCGTATTTCCTCTCAACTGCATCTAGCTAATCATTTCTACTTTTAATGCATGACAAATCAAAAGAAAAACTGATTTTCCCTTCCCTAAAATATTTTAATTAAGTCAATAATTTACTACTAGAGTGCAGTGAATAATTATCTCTTATATTATTACAGTAATGGTAAGATAAAAATCCTACTTCAATCATAATTTCCCTAAAGATTTGATTTATTTTAATGAATAAAGAGGTAAAAGATGAATCTTTAATATTAACTCAAGAAATAAATATTTAGGTATGTATTTCATTTCACATACTTATGATGAAGGAGTAACTATTATAAGTAAAGATTCTACTGACAATATATGTAGCTTGGAAATGGTATTATGATTGTTTATAACAATTTAAGAATACAAAATTGGGGACAATGGGGTCTTTTATAGTATAATGAATTATTGTCTCGTACAGGGTTTCATTCCAGAGAAACCTTTTCGGGATGGGATGAAATTATACATCTCCGGGTGTGTTTTTCATTTTTCCGAGTAGCATGGGACTAGGTTAGCCTTTGAGAACTTTTTGAAGGGTATTTTTTTCGTGCTGTAGGGAGCTAATACCTTTGATCATCCTTTGAGTTAAAAACTGGACTTACGACGCTCTGAATACACAAGATAAACTTTAACTGAATCCTTGCTTAGGATTCACTACACGCACTAAATCAAAGGAGCGGGATATTCACTATGCTTAGAGCGGAAAGAGAAATCACTCTTTTTAGAGCGAAAATTTCAATGGAAAAAGAGTGGTTTTAAACGAAACGCTTCACATTGAATGGAACAAGACGAAAGTAACTACTTCGAAAGCGTATTCTCACAGTTGGACGGCTGCTGAGGGGTTAAGGCGTTGGATGGCTTGCAGGCAAGTACCAGATTCAAATTTTATTGCGTCGTTTTCGTGTTCAAAGATGAAATCTTTATCTGAATAGATGGAAATTCACCCAAAACATATCATGTCTGCGTTTCCATCGAATGAACTACCATAGATGCCATCTTTTTATCGGGCGGAAATTTCTTATCTTTTTTTCGATGAAAATTCGTTCTAAAAGAGTGGTCCCTCTTTCCGCTCTCAAAAGATGAAATATTCCGCTACAACCTCTCAATATAGTACTTTTTTACTACTTGCACTTCTGAGAAATTGGTTACGTCCTGCTTTTGGATTTTTCACTATTTTCTTCACCTTCAATATTCAAGTTGTCACTATAACCTTTTATAGGGTCGTCTATTTTTGTATTATAGGCGCTTTAGTATGTTGTAATTGAGACTGCTCTAAATGTATACCAAAAACTTATTTGCACTTGTTTTAAGTATCGGTATAAAGCTTTCTAAGAACAAAACGCACTATTGACATGGGAAACGACTCAAGTTCCCGTTTAAATCTAAGTTAGAATACGGGTGAGCAGGCTACAGAGTTATACCAAGCGTCACTAAAGGACACTTCCTCACTCACCTCTTTCCCTCTCTCCCTTTCACATAAGCTAGATTACAAGACTTAACAAATTCCAGTTTAAATATTTATATTTACCTGTTGCTAACATCACGCAGTTGATGCCTTCCTGGAAGGTTGATTTTTTCGTAGTCCTGCCATATCGAGAAAACTATAGTGAAATTGTGACATTGTTTGCTGCATCTTTACAACGTTAGTTTTCGTTGAATGATGATGATAATAGCAATAATAATGATAATTATAATAGTGATAAGATGATTGTGATAATGATGATTATGTTGATGATGGTAATTGCGATAATAATGCTGACTGTGACAAGAAAATATTTTTTATTATTATCTTTAATGCAAATAGCAAAGCGAAGACCGCAAGCTATGATACGTGCAACTTTGAGAATATTTCAACTTCTAGTGTAATCTAGCGGGTAAAAACCGCACTTTAAGATGAGAGAAAAAGGCACTCGAAAATAAATTAGGCTAACCTAATTATTAGTGGAAGAACACATGTTGGGATCTTGAAACTTTCAAGCCCAATCGGCGTATTCTTAGCTAGTTGCATCACACCCATCGCCTTGGAAGCTACAGGAGAGCATCCTGTAAGTGCCGTCATGGCGAATGTCCGACCTTGCAACTTGTCGAAGAGGGTCTAATGGCAAGGGGCTAAACACGACGAATATGGTGAATGTTGCAGGACAGTACATTCCAGCTACTGTAGTGTTGCCTTTCCACGCCACGCACTGCAAGCAACCGGCCATCATGTGGCGCCACGCGACGGCATAATCGCTAACTTGTTCCAGGTTTCCGTTCAAGGCTACCTCTACTGCTTGACTTTGTTGTTTTCCGCCTACACAATGTCGTCTACAACAAACAGTTTCAATTTTTCGATGTCCCAAGCATTAATTGTTGAGAATCATGTCAACATAGGAGTAACACGGCAAATTCAACTTGAAATTATATTCCCTGTTTTAAAAAAATGTCTTCATATGCTAGAGTCAAATGTGGACTGAACTAGACAATATAATAGCTGTGTGTATAAGTTCTCACGCTTTGACAGAACGATGTTTCGTCCTTGACAACGCAGATCCGGCGATCATGCGTCCGGAGCAAGACAGTAAAACTTCCAGTGATAGGGCTAACTGACAACGCTGTCACAAATATTGAAAGTCAATTGAGAATGAGCAGTGCAAATGGGAGGTCCCAAAGGGGTATATTTGACATTTTCTGTTATAAGTACGATCTTGGACCCAGTGGGGTAGAAGCATGACGAAGGATATGCAGCATTTAGGGCGACGGTGTTATATAAGCGAATAAATATACGAACATGGGTTTCAGCGCTTCCAGAACGGTAAGAGGCAACTCGAAGATAACCAGATCAGAACAGTCTCACAAAGTGAAGGACGAAGGTCTTTTGTGGGAGTCATTGAGCACGGGATAGGGAACGGGAAATGATTCGGGAAGGTGTCGGCCAGGACCTATATTGAAGGCCCAATTCCGGCATTTGCCTGGTTTGTTTGAGGGGGGAGGGAGTGGAAAACCGCATACAGAAATGTATACAAAATCTTTACGGACCGTACATTACCATATCATGACGTAGGCATGTAGTAACGAATACATAAATAGAAAACACCTTATCATGTATCGTGCGAATATATACATATGCTAAGTTTAAATATCAGCTCTATACTGTGTATATTCAATTCTTTTTGATCACGAAATACATATCTAACTCGTGAAGGGACCGACCTTCCTCTATGAACATTGTTAAATTGATACGGACAATACTTTGTACAAACACATACACAAACACACAGCGAGCGAGAGACAGAGAAGAGGCTTATTTTATGAGCGGAAGTTTACGTAGCAATAATGATTATTAAACTTCATAAAAGAAACAGTTACAGAACGACAAGAAAACTATCTTTTGCTCATCAAAATAAATTGTAAACTTTTTAAATGAACCTCACGTTTCTATTCAAAACATGTACTCAGTTTATCAACAGACTTTTTTTAAATACAATATTAACAACTCTTTATTTTACGGGTTGAAATTGTTTCTCTTTCTCAACAAGTGAAAAGTAGAAAAAAAAAGACATGAGAATCTATTTTTAGATGAGATGTGGATTACTGTAGTTTTGTAATTCTCACGAAGTCAGTAGAAACTGTTAAAAGGATGACAGCTCAGAGATATCAACACATTAAATAAAGTAATATTTGTATGCAATAATACGAAATTAAAACTTTGTTTCGAAGATGCTTGGTTCTCTTGCGTGCCCATTACGAAATTTTGAAATATGCATTTTTAACTAGTGCTGATTTAATTAAAGTCTTTGACGGTGCCATGCCGCATCAGCTCTACTGTTAGTGATGTTAAAAATATATGAAGCCTTAAAGTTCATTTTCCTACGCTTACGGGCGCCTGTAGCTCCGAAACTATGCACATTTCCCAATTTTGTCAGAGAAACTTTCGTCTTGTTTTGGTGTGAGAAATCACTTCCAGAAGATTGTCGGTGTAATCTTAAAAGACGCTGTATTTGAATTTGAACTTTTGGCATCTCAATCTTTCACCGGGATAGGGTGGGTGAGAGAATGCTGGAAGGTAGACGACCAGGGCCTATTTTTGTAGGTACCATCACAGTATTTGCCTGCTATGACTGAGGAAAACCCTGGAAAACCTCAGTCAAGATGGTCGACCTCTGGGATTGATCCCAGGACTTTCCGAATGCTAAACCAACGTTCTATCACTGAGCCACGGTTGCTCGGTTACACGCTATGTATACTAGAAAATAGGCCTTAAAATGAATTTGAGTAGAAAAAATATAATATACAATCAACATTCTGCAAAGAAGGATATAAGGATTTACGGAGAGACAATAGGCATATTTTGGTTTCTAGGTTAACATTAAAGTTTTGAAATATAAATTATCATACGGATAAAATAAAATAGACACGGTTTATAATATGAAAATGCCTTTTTAATTCCTGTAATTCAAAGGTGACTTTGTTGGTGAGTCCAAATCTTTTATTATATGTTAAAAGAGGAGCTTACTCCAGCTGACATGTGAACAATCGTTGACGATTCATGCTGACAAGTTACAACCAAAATACTTCAGCCATATACCTTTTTCTTTCTCTTTTTTTGTTTTAACTTTGACACAGGACAAACAAGGTGATGATTTTTGTGTGGTGTGACAGCTACAAGGAGCGTAGAAGTACACGCATCCACGCATTTACAACGCAGATGCATTTTCTTGAGAATTAACTAGAGGAAGTTTGTTGTTATATTTGGTACTGAATGGTGTCTTTTTCAATACCAAAATTTAACCAGAAAAAAAAAATGGT
>JAGDQP010047345.1:0-15051 GCA_022664845.1 Lepisma saccharinum
CATGCAGACGAAAACGATCTTTACTGTGGCTTGCTCGACCTTTCTGCTACGCACCTTCAAATGGATACCGGATTATTATTATTATTATTATTATTAGTAGTAGTAGTAGTAGTACAAATTTAAGAGAGTCTTGTAAAATCTTTGCGATGGGGGGGGGGGGGCTTTTCTTCATAAAGCTCTTAGCTTCATTTACGCGTGGTAATGCTGGGCCCCCATTCTTCATATTGTTGAAATATATTCTTACTAGGTCACAAACAAAGGGCCCCAAACAGAACCTTTATAATACTGTTAGTTTCATTCTGATAATGGGACCCCAAGACTACATTCAATGCTGGGGGCCACCGAACTCTGGGAACGTAATGTAAATGTAAAAAACGTGGCCATTTCAGTACAGTCTGCTGACAAAAACAACTCCACAATTTAAGAGCAAATTCACGAACTAGCCTACACGACGATTCTATACCTAAAGTTATAGCTAATTTCGATAGTCTTGAAGTAGATGATTTGTTGTGGATAGATCATAACAAGTAGACAAGCAAAGAAAGGCTATCAGTTAATGTACCAGGCTTCAGGAAACAGGAGGAATAATTTATGACTAGTTTGGTAGAAGAAAAAATCCAACAGCAGATAGAGGGCAAGTTAAACAAGGCAATTCAGGAGTTAGAGCATTCGTGGCAACAATTGCATGAAAATTGGTTAATCAAGGTTACAGATAGACATTTTGAAGCAGATGATAAGACTGACAAGTCCAGAGAACTCTTTAAGGATGTCATAGAGTCGGTTAATAGTAGTACAAAGATACAGTGTCAAGATAAGTCCATCCAATCCGAACAAAAACTAATCAAGGAACTAGAAACACAAACTGAAATGGTTCGTTCGGAAATAGTGGAGATTAAACGAAATAATGATTTGGTAGAAAGTATACTTTACAACGGCCATTCATGCAGCAGCAGTGATGTTATTGTCAGTCGTTGTGTGGTAGGACAGGAGATGGCGCGCGGCACTGCGAACTCTCGGAATCTATTCTTTAAGCTGTGTTAGTGCAATTCTTAATATTTAAAGAGAAACTTTCAGTATATAAGACAATGAAAGAGACTAAAGTGGTTTGGTGTGGTAAAAATATAGATTAATAATTTTATTTACTATTCTTTATTAGCTATTGCAGAAGTTCAATAGCTGCATTGTAATGGGCTGGCCACGTCGGTCGTGATGGTTTGGATTCCACTCGATTTTAACTGTTCAGCCTCTCTCGTAGAGGCGAACAGGTGTAACTGAACGCAAATACACGATAGTGTTCCAGCATTGGATTGTTGGATTCTTTTGTACTTACTTCTCCCCATCCTAGTTGAGAGGTTCGTTGACGGGCCGGAACTCTCTCGTAAGAGTCCACTTACGTGATCTGGTCTCTCCACTAAGTGGGAGGTCCTCTCCACCACGTGTCTTCTCTCGAAGAGGATATCCTGAGGGCGTATACCTCTCCCGAGAGCTCACTAGGGGTAAACGGTCTCCTCTCGGGTAAGCATCTTTCTCTTTGGTAGGTTTCTCCTATCCTTACGTTGCATTCCCTGGAACTGCACCACATTGTGGATGGCATCGTGTCTAGAGGAGTTTTTCTCCGTTTGAGATTTCACCATAAAGCCACGCGATATTCATCGGGAGGATATTCGAAGTGGTTACCTATTCTTCACCACATAGTAGTTCAGTGCAACCTTCGTGCCTTGGCGTGCCAGAAACTTGCTATTGACGTCCCGCAACAGGACAAACGAACATGTTTCAATTTCAAGTAAATCAACAAGAGGAAAATGATGAAGCAGTTAATAAAAACAAAGAATTGCCGGTAGTAGAAAGACAACGAGAAGTGGTGCCGGCCGGGTGACCGAGCAGTCTGCGGTGGTAGGCCATCGGCTCGAAGGTCCCGGGTTCGAGTCCCGGAAGGGGCATGGGTGTGACTTTTAACAGCTAAAGGAGAATCGTGACGGGCCGAAGTCCAAAGTTACTAGACTGGTCCATATAAAATAAAGTTTACGAGAGGTGGTGTACATTCCGCAGTTAAAAGGGCCAAATGAGAGAAGATATGCTCAGAAACACAGGAAGAAGGTGAAAGATCAAGAGTCCAAGGAAGTAGTTAACAGCAAAGTAGATTCGAAGAGAAGTTCATGGATGGTTTAAGACAACAGGTTACGTAGTACGCTTTAGCAAGAGTTGATGTGCTAGCGGATTGAGCAGTGTAATCTCTCTACGTCAGATGTCACGCTGTGATTTGAAGATCTAATCGAATTAGACAATTTTGTACTATGGCTCTATTACAGTTTACCGGTAGAGTTTATTTTTTTATCAAGTTGAGTTACAATAAAGATGAGGGAAGGAGAATGCTGTGGGATGAACAGTATTGTTAAGGCAATAGACAGAAAAGGAAAGAATCTATCATTCTTTTATTATGATTTTGTTAAATAGTAAAACAATGTCATAATGTTTGTTGAAGTTTCATTATGAAAGAAGTTTAAGGATATTCTTTGGTCATCATTATGAGATCAAGTTACATGCAATTGATAAAGATTGTTCTACGAAAAAGAACTACGTTTCTTGTAAGTAAAGTAAATGAGAAGTTACTTGTATACAGTATTTGTAATAAACGGATGCACTTTAGTAACTCACCGGAATTCGATTGGTAATTATTTAATAGAGTAATCTAGCTTCATAGAAGTAAACGTTTATTACATTGCTAAATAAGGAATAATTTTACAAATACTGCACTTGGCGATAGCGCTGAAGATTATTTTAGAGGCAACACGTGAATTTAACTTGCTAGAAAGAAATATATTGAACAACGTATTATTATTATCGCTATGTTGGGGTAATACATATACACCTCACGGCCCGTACAGACCATGGTTGCTGCAAAGAATATCCATGAGACCTCCGAGAGGTCATCCTAGAAATCCAAAGAATTTTGATCGTGACACGTCATTACAGCGCAAACCAAGAACGTATACGTATCTGTCACAATACCAGTTTTTACCCCTGATCCACAGTTCTCAGATTTTGAACAGGACAACAACACACAGGATATAAAGAAAACTGAATCCTCTTGGGCTGGCGATGATACGTATTATAGGGATGATGAAATTTATAATTTTTAAGTTTCCTGCACATCTTCTAAAGAAGCGAAGAAGAAAAAGCATGTAAGGAGAGGCAAGAAGAAACATTAAAATAGCAGTGGAAGGTTTTACAAAATAGATGCTTCATCTTAAGTTAAAAGAGTTTGGAACAGAATTCCAGCAGAACATTATATTGCAATCATGTACTCAGATTTACCAGCCACTCTACCTCTGACACCGTTCAGGTTCTTGTGTAGCTTGAATTTCCAACTGACCCACTTCATTGCAGCACTCAACTTTGCTTACTTCTTATGTTTGAAACTTACTCAAGAAAGTGACAATAATATTACTGTTAGAAGGGAATCGGACTCACATAAAACTTTCTGCAGGTTGATATAAAATCGAATATCGCTCTGGAATACATATCGTCAAGTTTTATAAGGACTACTACCCACAGCCGACTTTGCACGTACGTTCGCTTGAATGTATCCTTCAAAGCTGCACTAATAGTCTATCAGTTTTTCATCTGCATTTATATAAAGGAAATATTGCTATCATGTGTTAGGGTGTATATATTTCAACTACATTCCTCATATTTGAAGTTCCGTCAACCCTCAGAGTCTATTAGAATTTCACTTTTGGAGAATTTGGGTCAATTTGGCTGAACTCTGTCGGATTTGTAGTTACTGAGATCTAGTGGTAGAACGAATGGAGAATGAGAATACTAAGTGATTGAAAAGGACCTGGCAGTTTTAGAGTCAAAGTCATAGTTTTCTTCACCTTTTCAGACTATGGCCAATACAACGGTGTATGGTTTATCTTGTGTATCTTGTAGTTACTGAGATCTAGGGAGGGGATTATATGAAAATACAAAGTGGGATCTAGTGCAACAGATCATATGAAAATACAAGAGCACAAAGGAGAGAACTAAGCGAATGAAAGGCACTTATCGTTTTCAGAATCGTATTTTTTCTCACCGTTTCAGGCCATTACAAACCCACCGTTTCATACCTATCCCTGTCGGGCTTATAGTGATCTAGAGAGGACAGACAGACAGGAAAACACTTATACCGGTATCTTCTTTCATTCACTACGGGGCACTAATAAGAAGTAATTTAGCTCTTGAATATTATACAGATATATACCCACTATTCTGCATCAATTGTGTTTTAAAATAATTACTATATGCAATGTACTACATTTTGAGTTGATGTTTTTTATTGCGGCCGTAGCCCATTTCTGGTTAGCCAATTTGGCCTGCTGACAAGAAAGCTTGGAGGTAGGTGATATATTTACACTCTTGATAACGCCACAAAAATGCGCTCTCAGTAAGCGGATATAAAAAAATAAAGTGTTCCAATTGTTCCTAAATAGTTCAATAACAGTCGAATATGAATTGCCTTAAATACTTCCACATTGAGTTGCACAATACACTTAAATGGCAGCAGGTACTGTCACATTATGTCTTGAACATTTTTTTTTAATTTCCCAGCAAACTGATATCACTATCATACTCTTATCAAAATGAGAACTACACCAAAATTTATCAGATTTGATAAATTGTCTTCGTTAAATCCCGACCTTTTTTCCTTCACAACTCTACTTCCAACACCATGTTAGGGGAAGATATGCCAGGTTATTACCGAGTCATGCGTACAATCAATAGCTTGGTCATATTTAGAGTTTCGTCCGCTAATGCACAAAACATCTGCATATTCAGACAACAAATTCCTTAATTGACTGCAGATTTCAATAATTTGATTTTAATGGTTAGACTCTTCTCTCCTCATCCCACTTGGGGTACTGATCGTACAACCTTGTTGCGCCTTTATCGCGCACTCATTTTATCGAAGCTTAATTATGGTTGTCACGCATATTCCTCTGCACGCTTTTCTGCTTTACATATTATATGAACACCGTGGTCACGCTACCCGACCACTTGGCATCCGAGCACCAGAGTTGTTGGAGAATCTGAATGCAGACCACCCAACTGTCTGCCATGTCCGTTTTAGTCTCCGTCCCCCGTGGTCCCTTGCCCGCCCACGGATTGATATCTCTTTATCCAGCCTAAAGAAATCAGAGACATTCATGATTCAATTTCAGCAACGTTTCGTGCGTTGCAGAGTCAGTACCCACGTTTTATATCTGTTTTCACCGATGGGTCCAAATCAGATGAATCTGTTGGATACGCGTTTGTTGTAGATAGGGAAGCCTGTGAATATTGTCGTAATCCCAAAGCCAGTATTTTTACTGCTGAGCTATATGCTCATTTAAAGGCTTTGGATTTTAGTCTTGTTCGTGTTTTCAACCGCATCCTTGTTTGTACAGATTCGAACAGTGTTGTTCAAAGCCTCGACAATATATATTCTAAACATCCGCTCGTGCAGGATGTCCTATGTAAGACACATCCCATCTGCTCTGCCAGTGGTGAGGTTGTCTTTTCCTGGATACCAAGTCATGTTGGTATCCATGGTAATGAATTGGCAGACCAAGTTGCATATGAGGCCTCTAGGAGCTAACATTGATATCCAACATGTCCCATTTCAGGATATGATGATATATTATAAGCAAGTTACACGGAATGAATGGCAGCGACGATGGGATGACGTTGATGTTAATAAATTGAAGCAAATTAAGGTAACTGTTGCTCCATGGAAATCATCTTGCCGAGATAGTAGGCTTGAAGAAGTACTTTTATGTCGTCTACGTATAGGACACAGTCGCCTGACACACGGATATCTGTTACGACGATTGGACCCACCACATTGCAATAATTGCAATGTAGTTTTAAGTATTCGTCACGTCCTTTTAGATTGTCCAGGATATAATCATCTCAGACAACGTTATAACATCCTCAATGACATGGCGTCATTGTTAGAGGATGAACCAGGTATGTTGCGGAGAGTTTTTATGTATGTTCGTGAGACAGGATTATCTCCGCCTTTCTGAGATTATTATGTCCCTTAGCTGTTAAGTTTTATGTATTACAGTTGTTTTATTTTGTGAAGGCCCATTTACAGCCTACACGTTTTTAACTTATGCTAAAGACTTTATACATCTTTAGTTTTTATTAATTGTTGTACTGGCCATTTACACTAGTAAGTGTTTTCTGGAGACCTTTTACATCTTCAGCTTTTTAATGATTTTACTGTTTCAATTTTCTTATTTTATCCAAATAACAGCTAAGTTTAAACGTGACAAAGATAAGGGGCTTCCCCTGTATCGGGACGGGCGTAAGCCATAGTTCTGTTACCACCCATAAAATTCATTTTTTTTATCATAGCTGAATGCGGCAGTCGTGTAGTTTGAAGCATTAGACCAGCGTCTTCAAGGTCGCAGGTTTGAGTCGATTTTAACAAGCATTGCACTCATAATCATTAGAAGCCGAATTCAAAAGTTACTAACATGCTCCATACAAAATAAAGTTTACCAAAAGTTGATTTTCCCCTCTTTTAACCTCAAAGGTCATATTAAAGCTTACATTGCTCTGTATCTTAGAATAGCACCGAGCTTTGCCAGTTTTGTGAAAGTTCTACTTTTCATTCATGTCTATTATCTGTTAAAGTAATTTCTCTACGTACAAAATAACTGCTTCAGCCATAAGTGCGAAATGGTTTATATCAAAAATTTTCTCTGACCTACCCTCGCTGACACTGTCAGTAACAGGAATTACCATATTTTACCGGCGCTATCGATATGATTGTTACAGAAATTTGTTGTCTAAACGTTTGGTCTGCTTTTTCAAGTTTTTGGATTTATATTTTACTGGTTGTCCTGAATGTTGTTAACCTCATTTAACTAATTTTGAAACTACAACGCAGAATGAACAATACGATTCTTTATCTATTTAGAATAAACAAACAATTATATTGGGACGGGCGTAAGTCATAGCGCTGTTAAAGTTCTTTCAAATATTTTTTTATTTTTTAACTAACAATTACATACTTCCAAACATAATTTTATTTCTTGCGGAAATACTCTCTTCCCAAGTTCATATAGGTAGAGTCTAGTGGGGATATACCCCCCATTACCTACACCACTGATCTCTGCCATGTTGACGAGGGGACGCTTGTCTCTCTCCAACAGGTAAATTTAATGGCAAGTACTTAATGGGATACCTACCATTTGCTACTTAAGAGACTGCTTCAACTGATGGATATATCAGCAAGTAAATGCTAAATTTTGAAACGAAAGAAATCATCAAAACTTAGTATGTTCATAGGAAGCAAATTAAGTGAATGGGAAAACTTTGGGCAGCTCCAAAAGCCTTGAGAGCTCGTCTTTAATTTCGTCGTGGCTATTCGTGGTCCACTACTTGTTTTAAAATTATGATTGGCTCTCGCCTCTCACTATGTCAGAACTTCATAGATCCTCAATTGTTATAATTATTAATTTATAGCGAAATCGTTTTACAGTAATGATATTCCGTAAAAAAATATGTGATGTACATTGTTTACACCAGGCACACCTTATTACGACAATAACTGTGCACAAATCGCAAAATGCTGCACAATCTTTGAAACAAAATGTTACGGGATTTCAAACTTAGGTGGTGTTTCTTCCAAATAACCGATTTTGTACCATACATACCTAATAAGATTTGCAAATCTGGGCGACGAAAACTGATTGCGAATCAGTGAGTGGATCTTAATTATCTTTGTCTTTGTCTTTCATTACAATCATCAACCAATCGCTGGTTAGACTTAATTGATCGTTATATCATCGAGTCGAAATTCTGATCCTACTTTCAGCATCATTATTCCACTCAGCAATCCATTTTAACGCTAAAGAAAGTGAAGACGAAAACTTCAGGCATCAGAGTTAAAGTACGAATAAATTGTATTATCAGGATTAAACCTATTTTTCCAATTTAGCGCCTATTGCGTTATTCAAGGTTTAACACGGGACCCAAATATACTATAAGTCACCATAAATAAGCATCCCGACTAGAGAGAGACGAGGGGACTCACTATAAATGAGCACCCCGACTAGTGAAAGGTGACGAGACTCACTTTAATCAAGCATCCCGTTAACATCAGTACAGAAAGGGGTTTCAAATCGGTCTTCCACCTTCTCGCAGTAACCCCTGCCAACTATAATTGTTCTTGGCTAGCTGCAGAGCATTTCAAACCAGACGACGTTTTGTAATTGTAATCACCATATTGGATCCGCCATTTTGAATTTTGTACTTTTGACGTCCGATTCTGAATCAGCTGTTCTAAACCCCTGGCGATATTGTGTCTTCTACATTAAATGATTGTTTTCTGTCTATGTTTGGAGACCACCCTTAACGTTCACAGGGTGGTTCCTACCCTTAAACCTTCACCATTGCCGAAATAAAAAAATACGTGTCGATTATTTTTCGATGTTCTACAAGTATGCAAAGTTTCATTAAAATCGGCGAGTTACACTTCCGTAAGTCTCCTTGTGAGAGTGTTTTGCTTTAAACAGTGACAGTACATATAAATAAATAGAAGCAGTGTTATAAACCGAGAATATAAATATTGTGTTGAAATTAACAGTCACGATGACCGGAACTCGAACTTGATCTCCCAATAGCCGGTTGTACGTTGAAAATACATGGATTAAACGTTAGTACCGAAACGATATGTTAACGGTGTAAATGTACTGAAATGTCCGCCTGTTCAACGGTTTATTCGACATTGAATAATGGTTGAGAAGAAACGATAAAGGAACTGGTTTAATTGGCCAAAACAGAGCATAGTTGCTGTCTATTAACATTTAGTTTCATTTTATCCGTTGCTTTCATCATGATATACAGTGTTAATTTTCCAACAGTAATTTATCTAATCCCTACTGTAGAGTTCAACCAGGTTTGTTCCGCATTTGTCGTTGGTAGCTCGTTGCCTTATTACTTCATCCATGGGCAACTGCTCATTCCCCCCGAACATTCGACTAGTGAAAACAAGATATAAAATTGAAAAGTGTAAAAGAAAAATAGACAATTCCTCCTGATTCTCGAGTAACTTGTCACCCACTAACCATACTACGCAAATTTATTGAGATTTCAGTCATTAGCGTGCCTTATTTTATTGATTATTATAAGATGTTACAAAATTTATCTTTTCACGCTTGTACAGTTCCAGTAGTTGCATATTTCTACAAGTTCAGAGTTATCACAAAGTCAAGTTTAAAATTACTAAGTTGACATTTGCTACTGGTCATTTGTTGAATGTGAATTGTTCTTTAATGCCTTTAGGCATCTTTGGCTTAGTTCGGGTTAGGGAAGGTATAACCGTGTAGCCCACTGTTATATTTGCGACGGATTAATATGGAACTATTGACAGTTTGTGAGATAAATTTATCATGTGTGTTAGTTCGTTGAGAGAGTAAAATATAGATTGCTCACGCGCTCGTCGCCTATCCCCATTCATTTTAATATTTTTATGCACAAAACTGTGGAATATTTGTAATATTTAACTAATGAGAATGCATGTATTGATTTTATAAAGAAAGATATGAAGTCAATGATATGTAACCGTATTTGTGCACAATAACCTGTGCACTTGTTATACGTTATATAACATTATTTAACGGCTCGGACAGGTATGTAACTCCCGTTCGATTGTGCTCGATTGTGCAGATCACTTTAAATATAACTTTCAATATTGGAAAAGGTAGTGTTTTTCTTCAAGCCTGGATTCCTATTCTAACATTGAGTAAGATTCCTAACTGTTAGTGAAAGCCCCTTCGGTGCTTCCTACATTAGTGAAATTTTCTCATATGTGGTGTGGAACATACTGTATGTATGTTTGCAGTTTGTATCATGGATTCCTATGGCAGTGACATCCCTTGACTGAGGATTCCTGCTATAGTTGATATTCGGGTCAGATTGGAAACATCGTAAGTATTTCCTATTGCCAACACTATATCCCCGGAGGACGAAGTTTTGTGGAGTACGTATTTTAACACTTGGAAGAGTCAACATTGCGTTACCCAGCAACCGAGGACATACTGTTACATAGAGATTATGAGACTTAAGACATTGTGCTATTAAGATATTCGTGGGAGAACGGATCACTCATAATCTCCACACTGTTACATAGAGATTATGAGACTCAAGACATTGTGATATTCAGATGTTCATGGGAGAACGGATAACTCATAATCTCCACACTGTTACAAAGGAAAAACAGTGTGGCAAGGAGTCGACCAGGACCTAATTGAAAGTAACCATTTTAGCATTTGCCTGTGTGACAGGGAAAAAAATCATGCTTGTGCCTGGTGTGTTAAGCATGCTGTAAACTGAGAATTCACATTTTGTTTCTATACCGATTTTGTAAAACGAACTGTTGAATAAGAGAAATGAAGAAAGAAATGTAGGTCAATGCAGCGAGCGGGAATCGAAACCAGGTCCTCCAGTTGCATGTTGCATGCCAGCGGGGCAGTGGTGATCTGTAATTGAACTGTAGTCGCAACGATCTATTTTTCTTGCATATTGGATATTCCTGTCATCTGGAATTCTAGAAAAATATCGTCAATTAAAACTTTCACACGGAGGGGGGTGACTCAGTATTGTATGTCAGTGGTAAGTGAATGGTTCTGCTGAGGTCAAAATAATATCAAATATGTAGAGAAATCGATCGTTTGGACGATAATTCAATGGTAGGATATCGGTCGCCTAACATGCAACTGGGGGACGCGGATTTGATTCCCGGTCGCTGCAGTGATTAGCTTGTCGCTGCAGTGATTAGCTTATCGCTGCAATTTAAACATGTTACTATATAGAGGCCATTTGTGAAGGAAGTTAATTGTTTAGTGTTGTCTTCAATCCGATTCTACAATATATTAACATTATACTGTCCATTTATAAATTTATTTTGAAATATGATTAATGTTTCTGTGTAACCCCGTTTCTTATTAATGCATATTGCATAATTATGAGCAGCTGCCCATGCCCAACTATATTAATTTCTTCTGACAGAATCACGTTTTCTATATATTTGAAGTGAGTTAACTTACGTTGAGTTAATACTGTTGTTTATTGAACAATAACACATGATAAAAATCAAAATATATCTTTTTAAATTAGGGCACGGATCAAGATTATGTATTTATTTGTTTAAAAATGTAATATATATATATATATTAGACTGGTCCTTAATTTTCGATTTCCGAATTTCTTTGCTCCCAACCCCTAATTTGGTTCCATGTCGGACCAAAGTAATCCGTGCAAAAAATTGATTCAATTGAAGAATATTTAACCGACCCCCAAGCGACTTTAAGTTTTGAATGCATTTACAATATTTAGTATATGCCCTAAAATTTGGAAAAAAACATTGTAACTTCGAAACGACTTAAGGGAAAGGGACCATATCTTGGATAGAGGTAGTGCATGTGAATCCACACCTGAAACTGAGTAGTACCATGACGACGGCCATATTGAAGTCCGCCATCTTGGATTCAGACCCAAAATTTTAAATAGAAATGGGGTTGTGTGACATATCGTTTTGGGGTAGCTTTTCACCATAAACACATATCTGCCTTTATTTTCAACTTATCTCTGATCATGTAATAATTAACACCTTTGCAAAATAAATGCTCCGATGTAATAAAATGTAATGTACTGGTAATAATAACATGCATGCATTGCATATCTTGCAACACTGAAACGATAACAACGTCTGAGTAGAAAGGATTAAAAAAACTGAAGACTTGAAGACCGCTCAGTCAGTTTGTGTCAAGGCTTCGTATAATTGTACACTGTTTTCCTATGTAATTATTTGTTTTAATTTCTTTGTGCACATTGTTGTTGAGTTTGTCGCATTTTGCAAAGTGAAAGCAATTCGTGTCATGCAATGGCAGTATCCCCGAAGTCAGCTACGCGCTTTTTACGCAAAGAATACGAATGCAACCTCATTGGACATATTACGAACCAAATTGTAGGAGCAAAACTGCGTTCAAAACTACAAGTAATCAGTGTTTTCTTTTTCAATGTGCGTGTAGTTAAGTTGAGCATAAAAGAAAGCGCGATTCTAGTTGTAAAGGAAGTTCTTGTGTTTTGGAAAAAGACATGAATTCCCACAAAACGAAGTGATCATTGCACTGAAAAAGTTATAAAACTATACAAGGAATGGCAAGATTTACAGAAAAGGTTGCACAGGAAAACTGATGTGGAAGAAAGGAAACGAGTGACATTTATTTCTCAACTTGATGATTTGTTTGATATTGCCCACGAGAATGCGTTAGAAATTATGAAGAACGAAGAGGATAAGCAATTTTTAGTATTGCAACGCATGAAAGGACGTCAAGGTTCTATGGCTGGCATTGACCGCAAATTTAAAGTAACTGAAGAAAGAACACAGGAACGCAGAAAAAGGGAGGCAGAAAGAAGAAAAAGAACTCACGAGGAAATGGAAGAAAAAGTCATGGTTTCTTCAGCAACATTATGTGGTAGTGACACTGAAGATACAGATTCAAATTCCTATGATTCCACGTCAGATATACAATCATGTATCAGTGATCCAATGTTGGTGAGTGAACCAAGTACCTCAGGTACAAGAGGTACTCTAGATACTTTAACTCCACGTCTTTGCGAAGCACTAGACAGATGCAAAATCAGCGACCGCAATGCGGTTCATCTTTTAATGGCTGCAGCTGAAGCTTTTCACCGTAACGTTGAAAACTTTATCATTAATCGCTCTTCCATTCGACGTCGCAGGAAAGAAATGAGGGAGAGACGGCAAGCACAAATTAAAGGAAGATTTGATGTCGCCGATTCCAACGGTTTGGTGCTTCACTGGGATGGCAAGCTAGTTCAAGCTGCAAGTAGCATAGAGAAGGTCGACAGACTAGCGATATTTGTAACTCTTAACGGCAAAGAACAATTATTAGGCATCCCTGAAATACCGTCATATACAGGAGAAGCACAAGCTACTGCTGTATACGAAGCCGTGGAAAATGGGGCATAGAACACAAAATACAAGCGTTGTGCTTCGATACAACTGCAAGCAACACTGGATGAATAAATGGTGCTTGTACAAACCTTGAGAAGAAGTTCGATCGTGACTTACTCTTCCTACCATGTCGACATCACATATTCGAATTAGTCCTTCAAAGCAGTTTTCGTGCTGTAATGGATGGTTCTGCTGCTGGCAGCACAAGTTCCGGACCTGATGTGCTTTTGTTTAAAAGATTTAGGCAATCCTGGTCGTCCTTTGACAAAAGTAATTATCGATGTGGGACAGATGATGTCACGGAAGATGTCCGAGTCAGTATGCTGGAATTTCTGCAACATCAGATACACCAGAAACACAATAGAGGTGACTATCGTGAATTATTAGAATTGGCTATGATTTTCCTGGGCGGCACCCCTCCACAAGGAGTTTCATTTCGCATTCCCGGAGCTGTGAGCCATCAAAGGTTATATATGCGTTCAAAATATATTTATTCCAAGATCAATTTGAACAGACGAGAAAAGAAAAGAATTCAATCAAGAGGCTATGCATTTTTCTTGTCCGAATCTATTTACAAGTTTGGTTCCTTGCCCCATTGGCTGTGAAAGCTCCGTATCACGATTACAAGTTTTTACAAAAATTAATCGAATACAAGGAAGTAGATCCAGAAATTAGTAATTGTGCAGTGAAAAAATTAGGTAACCATTTATGGTATCTGTCACCAGAAACTGCGGTTTTCGCGTTCTTTGACGATGAAGTACCACAACACGTGAAGGAAAAACTGTTTTTTTTTTAATATAGCGGAGATTACAGATGAATATGATGTACAAAACCAAATAAAGCGATACTCTATAAACAATGGAGAAGTCACCAGCTTCAAAGAAAAAGAATTATCAGACTTTGTTTCCGCAGAATTGAAGACATTTTTCTCAAGATTTTCTATAGATACAAATTTTTTAAATACATGTCCAAGTATTTGGAAACAAGATGTCAACTTTAAACGTGGATTGGAAATATTGAAGGACATTGTGGTAGTGAACAATGTGGCAGAGAGAGGAGTGAAGCTGATACAAGAATACGGGAACGTTCTTACCAAGGACGGGAAAGAAAAACAATACATAATGCAGATCGTCAGTGAACATACGAAAAAGTATCCAGATGCTACAAAAAATGGTTTAATGATGCAGCTTGTTATTCGCAGTATTCAGATATATTATTATTATCATTTAAACCATCATTATTTTAATTATGTATTTTTCTATCATGTAAATAATTTAAACTGCCTGCTGTGCATTGAGACGTAATGTACTATTATGTAATAATTTATATAATTGCTTTCTTGTTACTTTTATATTCCACTTTTTAAATTGCACTTCTGTGAACCATGAAGAAATACAATATTGAAGGATAACAAACTGTTTTATAAAGGTAATAACTAATATATGATCAGAGATAAGTTGAAAATAAAGGCAGATATGTGTTTGTGGTGAAAAGCTACCCCAAAACGATATGTCACACAACCCCATTTTTATTTAAAATTTTGGTCTGAATTCAAGATGGCGGACTTCAACATGGCCGCCGTCATAGTACTACTCAGTTTCAGGTGTGGATTCACTTGCACTACCTCTATCCAAGATATGGTCCCTTTCCGTTAAGCCGTTTCGAAGTTACAAGCGTTTTTCCAAATTGTGGGCTATATACTAAATATTGTAAATGCATTCAAAATTTAAGGTCGCTTGGGGATCGGTTAAATATTCTTCAATTGAATCAATTTTTTGCACGGATTACTTTGGTCCGACATGGAACCAAATTAGCGGTTGGGAGCAAAGAAATTCGAAAAAAAATTGTATCCATATATTTAAGGACCAGTCTAATATATATGTATAGTAGAAAGGACACACAATAATCGGAATGATATACGGGGTCATTCAAAAGTAAGTGCACTAATTTTAGAGGCCCGCGATTTCAATACACTAATTTAAGCTATATACAGTAAAACCCTCAAATTACACAGCAATTATTATTAAATACATACC
>JAGDQP010047347.1:0-15051 GCA_022664845.1 Lepisma saccharinum
CCATAATCTACGTACATTATTATAGTACAACATATTAAACAATAAAGAACCTGTTAAGTCATGGAATTCGGAAAACGAATTTAAAATAAAATGGCAGAATTCGAGACTAGTAATAATCACGGGGATAATTGGGTCGCTCAGGGGGCTATTTGGGTCTTTCGCTGTATCAACATTGTTTATATAATTTGTGAAAAACAAAACATTAATAAACATTTCCCCTCAACTCTTCATTGACGTAACCACTATCTGATAAGGAAACATGACAAACCGGTGGTAGATTGTTGGCGAATTCTTCTCTCATACGCTGACCTTTAAAAATAAATGTTGGGATGTATTGTCCAACTGCGTGACAAGGGACTATAACAATGACATTCTCGCCTCTTTCGACGCTAGTGAGAGCAACCCCTTCTTTTTCTCCTTCTTGGCAATGACCTTGTTTGGGTTGTTGTTAAGAGAAAACCCTGTTTCATCCACGTTGTATATACGCTGTGGTTTTGTGTTGACACTAATCGTCGAAGTAACAGATTTGAACAGTTAAAAAATCACTCACAACTTAATTTCCTCAGCTCGAGCTCTTGAAAGTCCCTCAGACTTTCGTAATGGTAAGTTCGGATGTCTTTTCATGGAACTTGAAAAACAATCTTCACCAGCTAATCCTTTGTGTTTCCAAGAAGCGGAATTTGATTTATTATTACATATCGATGCACAGCTTTACGAATCGTTTCAGGGGTGCAGCCTAGTCTTTTTCCCGCGAGAGTCAAAATTCGCAACACGAACTCTTCCTCTTGTTCTTCTGTCAGTACTGTGGGGTGTCCTATGGCTTTCGGTTTTGCACTTTGAACTATTTCATCATTATCACTCAAAGTTAGTCTGAACCTTTCGACCTGCACTTTCCTTCGCAAAGTTTCAAATTTACATTACACGTAAACTCAAATCACCTTTTGTTACACTTTGGATGGCCTTCTCCATGTCTTCATTATTTGACTTGTTGTATTTATGTTTTGATTTGTATGTCCGTACCATCTAAAAAGAAAATGAAATGTTTTGTTTTACGTACATGCATCATAGTCTAAACCATAAATACAAAATTAAATAAATTCACATAAGTTTACAGCTGACTCAAATAGCCCCGTTTCGTACATGCTTACGTAGGAACGTACTACTTTCACACTAGACAGAGGAGAGCACCAAAAATGGCGTTTATAACATGCAGACGTTCTGTTTCACGCGTATCGTAATAATTTTACAGATATATGCATTTACACAGGTTCAGCACCTTATATCATACAGCCACTATTTTATATCAGAGAAAAATATGAAGTATTCCAACTCGCCTTGCTCAGAATAGTCGCAAATTCACAGCAACTGATAAGAAAGGAGCAGATTAAAGACACACACACGAACTCTCAACTGAAGGCAGGTTCAGCGTACTGGTTTGCATGTTAAATGCGCAGTGGCATTTTTTCTTAAGTTTGACCCAAATATCCCCTTGACTCAAATAGCCCCGGTCTACCCTACACTAATTTGGGTGCATAAATTAATTATATTAAATATACTGCTAATACTAGAGCGGGCCTTGGATCAAATCAATACCAAAACAAAATGCAAATGTCAGATTTAGAATATTATATGTTTATTTTATCTTGTTTTTCGCTACGCGAAGCCATGAATGTAGGAATGACTGCCTACACCAATCTGGTGGTCGCCCTGGTCACACTACACACCTGGGCCTATTAGATGTTATTCGATGTGCGTAGCCTGGGAGTGGGGCATATAATATCCAACATTTCTTTCGCAAAGCTATCTAACAAAAAGCATAAATCAGACGCACTTAAAATATCTCTATTTCCTCTCCGCTTTATGTCTCCCTGGGACAGTGGCTTGTCAGCAAAAATTTCTTCTCCTCCACAGAACGTCTGGAATCGATTTTCTGTGCTATCTTTAATTGAGCAGCTGGGGTTGTCAAATATCATGGCATTGCACAATTCCCAGTCGGCAGTAGTCTGGGAAGGTGCTCCAACCCTTAACAAGTTACTTTATGTATCTAATAGAAAAAAAAAATCCCATTTATTCCACAGTAATATAATTTTGCATTTCCATTAGGCCGCACAGATCCTCGGCAATAGAAGACATTGCAACAAACTTTAAGGTCAACCTCAGACCTGGGTATATCGTTTACAAGAGATTGGAAAAGCACTTTTCAGACGGCAATAGTCGTGAAAGTGCCCCACCTTAATATTCAATTTCAGTAAGCATCGACTTAGAATCCAGTTTCCGATTCATCACATATAAATTTACTCGCAGCAACTCCGGTAAGCAAATCAAATCGTTTTACGCTGTACGCCAGTCATTCCCCCGAGGTTGAAAAAAAAAAAAAAATTGCAAATTTCAAAATATGTACATTGAAATTCATTTCGGGATTTAATCAAGTGAATTCTCACTCCAAAATCTTAGACTACTAAGTCATATGTACAGCTGCTTTTGTTACCTGGCTGCATCTCGCTGGCTTCCAGCTGCACCATTGCCCGTCGCTGGCAACGATGGATACGTCTTCCTCAGCAGATCACGCAAGAATGAAAAATTCGGCTTACGGCCGCCCCTCGAGATACTCGCGGCCAATTTCCTCCCTCCTTCCTACAAATTCAACTTGGAAAACTATCCCCCTATTTTCCCTCAACTACAAAGTCATGAGAGAGGAAAAACCGCTATTCTCTAACATAAAAAAAAAACCCTCAACGATAAGCTATACAGTGGTGGGCTGCTTTGCCTGCTGCTTTCAAAAGAGGCTGCTTCTTTGATGGCTATGCTAGAATATATCTCAAAATAAAATTTACATCCAAATATTCATAATATAAGGAACACAAAATGAGTACATAATATTTACATAATTAATTATAAGTATTGATAATTTCCTCGGCCGGGTTCAGTGGCGGCTCGTGGTCAAAATCGTAAGTGAAATGCAACCAAATCATTAATGTACCCATTCTGTATTCATCCCGAATTTCCTGGACTGACTGGTTTACCCGTAATGCCGCTTATCATCATATTAAATGCCGATGAATATTTGCAGAGAAATTAACTGCTAAAAGTTGAGACATTTATATCCATATGTAAATATAGTTGAAGATATGATAAATATAGCTGAAGATATGATCTGTATATTCGGACTAAAAATGCAATTAATATTTATACATGTAGATAAAGTTTAGTTCCAACCATGACCATCTTCGTAATTCTGCAAATCCATTCCACCACGCCTTACAAATCAGTGAAATCTCTTAATATATCGAGTTATCGTAAACTGAAATATTCTACTTCTACCCAGAGTACATTTTAAGTAAAGTTAGCATTTTATAAAATTAACCATTAACATAGCCATATACTGAGACTGGATTCTATAGCTTAGTCAAGGAGCTCGTACATAACAACAGAAGTAGAGTACTTCAAATTCATTCGTTGTATTTGGCATTGGTCGCCTGGATTAACTATTACAGGTCTATTACAGCTGTGACATACATACTTATTCAAGAATATTTGTCTATAAAAAGGCCATGTAAAAATCGTCATTCCCTTAAAGAATAATATTTTTAGATTGTTTTCTGAAAAGACTCATGAAGAAATACCTTAAATAAATTTCGAACACAAAATATGCACAATAATACTTGCTTACTTTGCTTTTATATTTCATTAAAAACACATTATTAAACTTCCTCAAAATGAAGAAACAAATACCTTTCTTCCCTATATATATATATGAACAAAAGACGAACAATTGTACAGGTACACATGGTGCTGATACAGTGGGGACAAATTTACTTTACTTGCACACTGAACAGCCGAAACTCGGAAGAGAAGTGACTTCTTTGAAAGCAGATTGCAGGTTCTCTTCCGCTATCTCGCACTGGCCAGTATAGCCTGCAGAGTCTAGGTTGTCATGGCAACCAGAAGTTCATCGTCACATCAACGGAAAGATATTCACTGCGGTAAAGTTGTCCCCGCCATAGAAAGCACTTATAGCTAGATTTTTGAAGGTATATAAAAGTAACGTTTTCAACTTCGTAAGGATACGGTGCCTTCCAGCGCTAGAATATTTACTTATGCTGCATACAAAATTGGAAACAGTTTATTTGGCGTTTTTGCTGAAATTTTGTTACGCTACTTCATTTTCTTTCAGAAACAATTTTTGTTTATTTAGTCAATGAAGGAACAAAATAATAGGTGAAGTACAGCTTCACTAACTTCACCTGAAAAACCGCCACTGATGTCAGGTAGCTCATTTGATACAAATTCACGAGTAATGAAACCTCACGTCGCAGCGCAGGCACTGAGGCCTTTTAACGGTGTATGAAACTTGTAATACAATAAGATTTATTTTGGTTTTAAATTAATTTTGCAGGAAAGTCTTAAAAGTGCTGGGAAATTGGTCTTAGCATATGTGATTTTGATTTTCAACACGACAGTAAGTGACTCGAGACAGACTACAGAAATTGTTTCGTAGTAGACTTTATGGAACAAACCTCAATACTTGAAACACCCTGACTTAGATTTCCAATCTAAATCCCACCAAGAATAGATGGAATTAGCCCGAAAACACCCTAACATTATACCAGAAAAGAACCGGTACTTACGGAGAAAAAAAAAAAGTGCAGGAATGACCAAGATACAAGACTTACGTGAGGAAAAAAGGACTTGAATTACCTGAGTTGACAGTCTTCCAATTATTTTTCAAGATATCAAATTATATTTTCCTTTGTAAACGCCTGTTTGTTTGCTTTTTAAGGTAAAATTAGTAAGTGAAATAAATTTGTATCGAGTTTTATACACAACTATAGCAATATTTCAGACAAAAATCACTGTTCCAGTACTCCTATGTGCCATACTGTACGTTCTATCTTCTTGCCAACCATGAACCCGGCCGTGCTGCAGAATTGTTCTTCGGTGCTGCCTTCACTTTTTATTTTAGGAAACCACTCAGACTACAAGTAACCTCCACACTTCGCCATTTGGAGTTTTCTCTAGCCCTTTTTCCCCAAGGATGTTCTAATAGAGAATATGAGATTTTACCACAAAGCCAAACGTCACACAATTGTCCCGCCCAGTTAGTCCATTTACTCCAATCAAAAACATTTGTTTTCGGCTAACAAGGATGACAACAAGCTCTCTAGTTGTTCGCTAACCGATCAGGTACGTCGCTTTGGTCGATGCTCAGTTGTGTTTTGCTTCATTCTTTCTCTGCGCATGAGAAAGAATGAACCAATTCAAGTGCATAATCGATGCTGATTTTTTTTTATTTTCAGTCATTGTTGAAATCGCTTCATTGTGAATACCGATCCCCATACGAATGAAGCTCGTTCAACAATGAAAAAATTAAATTAAAAATCGGCATCGATCATGATCCTGAATTGGTTATGAACTTTCTAGGCTTGAATTTATAGTAGTAGCAGCAGCAATAAAATTTCGTATAAATGAAAATGCATTCGACACATACGGAGGTAGTTCTGCCATATTTTGTTGCTTTACATTGAACCAAACTGGGACACATCTGAGGAACTGTATATGGGAGGCTTAGACTATTGGGTGTCTGTCTAGTCCATAAATAGAAACTAGATCACCAATACTAGACCATCGACTGAAGAATTGCTCCACTCTCGCAGTTCTTACTTCCGTGACCGCCTGTATTGGTATTCAGATCTATACACACTCTTGTATACCTTATTCTACCACCTTATATTGTATCTGCTTTCTTACGAGATTCTCAAATATTGAGCTAATATATTATGGGCATTATTCTATTGGTATTTTGAGAAGGAAAAATCACAGAGACGAAGAATACCACAATGTAGACCCACGCATAGCAACCTAGGAATCCAGATCACCGCCCCCCCCCCCCCCCAAGGAACAATTCCCAGATACACAAATCGAACCCTGAATACGGGTAGATCCGTCCATCTGCCTTACCACAGTCTAGTCACTGTAAAAATGCTTTTTTTTTTTTTTTTAAGGTAAATTTCGAAGAAAAATCCACATATTGAGATCAGTACGATATCAAAGTATATATTTATATATATTAACACGCTAGCGACCATAATTTTGAAGATATTTGAACCAAATTTTTATGTTGTTTCTAGGCTTAATAGCTCGGTTAAGTTCGTTAATGAGCAAAATCGATCGCCATCTTGGAACCAAAATGGCCGCCGAACCCATTGTTGTATAGAATACAGCCTAAACCGCTGGGGCTATTGAAATCAAATTTGGCATAAAGGTAAAGCATCAATGTTTGATTACGAAAATGTTACCTAATGAATTGAAGAACGCCATCGTGGATCCAAAATGGCGGAAGCAAGAAATCTATTTTCTATATCGTTTGAGCTAGAGATACGAAATTTGGCATAAAGATGTATTGTCACTAGTAGTTCAAGAAAATCTTAATGTTCAAAAAGTCGCCATCTTGGATCCAAAATCCCATTTTGCACACCGTTTGAGCTGGATAAATGAAATTTTACTTGAATATGTACCATCACAAGTAGGTCACGACAATATAAGAAAACTTTCAGTCATCAACATGGATCCAAAATGGCCGCCCCAAAAACCCAATTTCCAAACCATTGAAGGTATATGACCAAGAGTAGGTTACAATAAATGGGGCAAACTTCCCCTTTGGGGGCGCAGGCCCCCTTGGGAGGGTGCAGATGGACATACAGGGAGATTTTGGTTAAGATAAAGGAGGCACATCCTCTAAAAAAAAACACACAAGTTGGGGCGAACCCCTAAAGGGGGTCTGGGGGGCGGCACTCTCAGCGAAGCAAAACTAGTGTGGATGTCTCTCTATTATATATATATATTACACACACACGTGTCTTGTGGGGTACCGTTGAACAGCTCTTGAATAATCTACAAATCGATAAATAGTTTCTCGATAACTCTCATATAAAACGAGATTTGAATTTTTGAAGAAAAAAAACTTCCGAGATCTACAGCAGCCTGTAGGCCTACCGAAAGGGATTTTTTTTTTTTAAATTTAAGCAGAACCAGAAACTTTGATCTAAAAATTCTTTGGCCAATATTCTGTCCAGCAGGAATCACGAGTAAACATTTGGGAAGCAAGCTCTACCTATATCTACGGTGCCTACTGAATTTACATCATTCTATACCTTTCATGATCTTAAGGTTAATGTAAAGCCAAGATCTTTAACAAAAGATGGCAGCACTATAATGTATTTTTATCGTTGCACCTACAAATTCAAGCCTAGATAGTTCTTTCAGGGAAGTAAGTTCATAAAGCCGTGCCGACTTTTTATCTTTTCTTATTCATTGTTGATACGGATATCCAAACCTATAACAATGAAGCGATTCCAACAAAATAAGAAATTTCGGCACTGATAAAACTTGAATTGGTAAATGAACTTACTTTCCTGAAAGTTTGAACTCTATAGGCTTGAATTTGTAGGAGCAACATTAAAACTTCGTGCAATGAAAAAGATACGGAGATAGTACTGCCATCTTTTGTTGAAAAACTTTGTTTTACATTAACCTTAATGAAATTCTCCAGATTGCGTCGATTAGATGCGGACTTTGGGCACCACAGCGGAGTTACAACATAAATACACAATCTGCGATATTTGGATAATAACGCTGGAATGGACACCGCAGAGCTGAAATAAAAAAGATGGCGAACTTCCTTGCCTTCAAAACAAAAAAGCCTGCCAGAGGGGGGCATAGAACCTTCTGTTTAGTAAGTCAGCCCATTTCACTACACTTTAAGCCAATCTCAGTTGGTTATACCCCTAACGGGAAAGACTAATTAGCACTACATAACTCGTAACTGCTTGAAGTTAAGTTTTTCAGCTGACAATTTAGAAAAAAAAAAAAAAAAAATCCTGGAACTGCGGACACTGCTAATCTTGTAATTTCCAAAAATTACTAGACAAGAAATAGGCCATTTAAAGCTTTAAGCACTTCTGCAGCACAATTTAAAAGTTAGGGACTTTCTAGATTATAATACCGCTTTCGCCTAGTGAACCTTAAATTTACTGGCAGCAAAGCACGTAGTGGTGGTGTAATTTAAGACCTGTAACAAGTTAAGTGCTTGAACATTGAGAAGTGGGGGGAAACCTGTGGATATAAAGTTAAAATGAATTGTATGGGCGGTAACAGCGCTATGCCTTACGCCCTACCCGATATGTGAATCTAAGAACAGCAGTTCTGACGAATTTTGGATTTTACATTGATAAAATTTGCCCGTGTACTCCTATCCAGGGTTCCCACTCATTTGCAAAGATCAAATTCCCTGACTTTTCCAGGTCACGACTCGAATTCAATTGCTTCATGGTTGGCAGATTAGCCTCCAAGTAATTTCAAAAACGATCTAACATTAAATGCCTGCTGTCGCTAAATGAACTTCAAATAAGCTATCAAATTCCCTGACTTTTTAGTGCTAAGCTGGATTCCCCGACTATTCCAGGCGAGTGGAAACCCTGTTATCGGTTAACAATTAGTGGTTTGAGCAAATTATCTAAATACATCCACTGAATTCGCACATGAAAACTACTCCTAACGGTATCATCGCAGCAAATGTTTTTAACGGCCAACCAAATACTAAATTTGACTAACCCGCAGTTTTACAATCGACTGCTAACCTAGCCAACACACTAAGCTGAGGTCAACTTAGCGCTGGCCAGATGCTTAGCGGTCGATTGTTAGTCCAACACGTAGTGGTTACGCTCATTGCCCTGTAATCAAGGGGTTCCGGTCTCATCTGTCGAACAGCCCTGCAATCTTGCCACTTTACACTGTCCACAGCTCGATCCAAGACAGGATAATCTGCCACAAAAATTGATGCCAAACCGATCACCTAGTTTACGGACCGGCCAAGTTCGATTTTTGGTCGGATTCTGATAAAGCTAATCTGATGTAAAGTTAAGGCCGAGCAGAGATACTGCTCGATTGCACGTCTATTCTCCATGCCATGGAAAGCAACGGCAAACTACTGGTTCACCTTGACTTTCTCCGTCCCACTAATTTCAACCCTTACAATTAAGAACATTGATCTTCACACCTACTTTCATCTCGAATTTTCTGATCACTGCTTAACGTCGAAAAGCTTCAGCCGAATAAATTCCTTAGGCTGCTCTAAGTCTATATCGATAAACAAAACTAAATGCCAGATGTTTTTCAACCTTTTTTAATACTTAGGAACCGGGAAGATGCCACTAAGTTAAGATACGTAGCAACGCACGATGTGATCATAGCGTGTTAGATAAATACAAGCCTACATGAAATTATAAAGTTCACTTCTGTATTATTCGTAGCAAATCTAAAATTACAATACTGTATGGAATTTTCTCTGGGCTTTAAATATAGTGTAACTTATAGCGACATCTGTTATAATGATACCTCGCAGATTGTGTCAGGTATTCTGTGGTACCATCGTATTTCAACCGGATAATCCTAGTTTACAATTTTTTAAATTCCCTTGGAAGTCGTTAAAAATTCTACTGTACTCACTCACCTATACGTGGATAGGGTGACATTGATGTACGTACATACATACCTAAACTTCGAAAATGCAACCCATACGCAGCTTTACACGATGAGTGTACAATACCTATTTACTGACAACGTCCATATCAGTTCAGAGATTAGCGAACATCACTATCACGTTCATACGCGAAATCGTAGGAATATTTAAATTCCCTCTTACGTCGCGACCTGAAGACTGTCCTACATAAGAATTCACAATCCTGAGAGAGCCATGTTCAGTGTTCCGCACCAAACACACATGCTCTTAGGACCGCTTCAAAACTGACAACGTAAAGATTGTTTCGTTTGAGCGATTGTCGCATACGAAGATCGCATGCAACTGCTGCACGCGCGGCCACTGCATTGACACGTTGAAAGGCAAATCTGTGAAGGTGGTTTGGTTTGCGCGTTGGACGCATGGTGTCGCTAGCAACTGTTGCAACGACTCCTTCGGAGAGCAGTCGCAAGCGTTGCATGGTATGCGCAGTTTACATTCGTGATTTCATTGAATCTTTAGTATTTTGTGCCAAACATGAACTTCCGCAGAGATGAGGACTGAAAGCTACGTTAAGAATTGGACGAAAATGCTATGAAATTGTTGGTATATCTTATTTCTTGTAACAGCTTTAAAATTCAATTTCAGACTTTGGTAGTTTCAAACATTGAACATTGCAAGTGATTATGTAAATATATTATTCAATTTTTGGTGTTAGTTGCAAAAGTTACTTCATAATAAGGGATTACAATGAAAGCACCATTGCGTTTGTTTTTGACTGTTTTAAGGACGTAGGAAATCTAGATTTGCGCGGAACAGGAAACCGCATCACTAAACGTTGGAATTGCCACACTTTCGTCCATTTACATGCACTTATTAGCTGTTTTATTTACTCTATTAATTACGCGCAAGAGTACCAAGACCAGCTTTACTAAAAATTATTTCATACTGAATTATACATGCAATAGGGAGTTAAGAGCTATTACGTCACTGCAAATTCGGTTGTCAGTTTAGACCAGTGATTTCGTTAACCATAAAGGCTATATTATGCTCGTCATTACGCGGGATAATCGTTTCTTACGAACTATTTGTACTTAATGCACTCACCCACCACCTTAGAAATAATTTGTACACGAAATGCATGATTTTTTTTTTTTTTTTTTTTACTTTGATGTTTATTTTCCCAATGTCTAAATTCACAGTTATGCAATGGGAATAAATTAATACTTTGGCCTAGTGCATGTAATCATCACTTTGGTAGGTTTAAATTGCAAAAACCTTTTAACTTTCATAAATCAATTTGTTTTACATGTGAAAATTCCCTGAAAAATCTTACAAAACATTACTTTTCAATATCTTTTGGAATTTCCAAATATTTCTTTTTATACAATACAAACTTCAATTGTTTTAAGCCATTTGTTTTTTGTTTTTTTTTTCTTTTAAATACTCTTAACATTGAGCATGGAATGCATGTTCTTAACCAAGCTTGTTAAACTTACAGAAACCCTGGAAAAATTCAGATCTCAATACAGGTAGAAACCCTGAAAAATTAGATCTCAACACAGGCGAAATACCTGGATAAATTCACGATCTCAGTACAGGCAACCTAACTTCTTGTATGAATATTCACACTAACAATCCAGTATAATACACGATGACTAAACGATTCATGATAAAAGTCTGTATCAAAAGTGATGCCTGGGTCTTTCGAACAGGGCTTCTATCCAGAGAAACGGGTAGCAAAAATATTACAAACATTCTTTTTAGAAGCATTTCCTGTGTACAATAGATGGCCCAGATTCATCGTATTCTTGTTTGCTAATCCACATCTGCTGGAATGTTGACAGGGAAGCCAAGATCGAGCCACCAATCCATACAGAGTACTTCCTCTCGGGGGGAGCGATAATCTTAATCTTCATGGTAGAGGGAGCCAGGGCAGTGATTTCCTTCTGCATCCTATCAGCGATACCTGGGTACATGGTGGTGCCTCCAGACAGAACAGTGTTGGCATACAGGTCCTTACGGATATCTACGTCGCACTTCATGATTGAGTTGTAGGTGGTTTCATGAATACCGCAGGCTTCCATTCCAAGGAAGGAGGGCTGGAACAATGCTTCGGGACACCTAAACCTTTCGTTTCCAATTGTTATCACTTGACCATCGGGCAATTCATAGGACTTTTCAAGGGAACTAGAAGACGCGGCTGTAGCCATTTCCTGCTCGAAGTCGAGGGCTACATAGCAAAGCTTTTCTTTTATGTCTCTAACGATTTCTCGCTCGGCCGTGGTTGTGAAGCTGTAACCTCTCTCGGTAAGGATCTTCATGAGGTAGTCCGTCAGGTCTCGGCCAGCCAAGTCCAGACGCAAGATGGCATGAGGCAATGCATAACCTGGAAAGAAAGTGAAAATGCAATTAGTGTCTGTAGTTGTAAAAACAAATTGAGGTTTTATAAAAAAACATGTATAACAACTTCAAATATGGGGAAGATTTATATTTGGATGGTCTCAAAACTTCTTGGCTAAATGGTTGCACAATTATCTAAAACTTTTAGGACTAACTTGGATATTTAAAAAAAAAAAAAAAAAAAAAGTAGGGGGAAAAAGCCTAGCGCAGAAATATAGCGCTGGAAAGTTTCGACCTGCTTTATTTAAATTTGACTTGCGGCCTTTAGGCATCTCAATCCGGGATAGGCTACAGGAAAGGCTGGAAGGTAGTAGACCTAAGGCACAGGGCCTAGTGTCTAGGTAGTTACGGACTTTACGCATGTACTTTCCATATGGCAAAAATAAATATTGCAATATATGTATCAAAATTGATGTGCATGTTTCAGCGTAACTAACGCCTGGAGCAATTTCAACCAAATTTTGTACACACATTACTTAATGTGGAAAAAATACTGGTGGTGAGGGGGTGATCTGTAAAAATAACCGAAAACTACCGGTATTAGTGTCGAATCCATAGTTTTCGGGGTCGCTGAGTGACACTCCGACCCAAGTTCAGCCCCCATCAACATGGGGTTGGTAAGTGGAAAAATAAAATGCCCAAAATAACAAAATTAATTCCTTTTCCTGTGTAATAGAAAACTGGGATAAATATCCAGGCAACACCGAGGAATCAGTATCATACTACTTGACTTTTGTGAAAAATATTGTCCTAGCTAAAGGGTAATATTTGCAAATATGTTACTTTAAGTTCGCAAAAATTCAGTAGCCAAAGATCACCAAGTTCTATCTCTGAGAAGGATATTTTTTGTTAACCCAAGGAAATTATTAATCCTAATTTTAATTTTAATTCATAGAAGTTACACACAAGAGGGCACCGGTCTTTGCAAATCGGGAAAATATCTGAAATGCTTCAGAAAGTTGTCCATAGCTGCATCAATCATCCAGACATTTGCTTGCTGAAACAGGAAAACTTAAGTCATAAGAACGGCCGTTTGGGTAGTTTCCAGGACCTTTTGATTGTAAGCCAGTGCCCTACCAACTACAGTCACTAGCCTGATTTGTGCGCTCCACCCTGTACAAAGAAGTCTTAATCCATAAAGGGAAGTGGCATAGTAAGGCAACACAAAGTAATTAACTTACATCCGGACGTGACAAGTATATTGAGTCTTGTTCAGTGTTCACTAAATTTAAACACTTCGCAGGTGAATGAATTCCTCTGACCAGAACAAATTGGTCAAAATTAGCAGTTTTCGACAAACACTAATTCAAAATGAATGTTAACTATATTTCACGACAAATCAAGAACGACTCAAATTTTGTTTCGGAGAGAGTTTTCTTCCAGTATCTACCACTCGAGACCAAGTCCTCGAATTGTCTTGCCAACCTGGTCTATTCTATTAAAATTACACAGCTTCTTTAATCGGATATCACTTAGTATGAAGCATGCGGTGTTCCAAATTGAATATTAGAGGTTCGAAGTTTAACCACCTCTAGTATCATTTGAATATATCCAATTGGAAACTAATCCCATGCAAATTATTTATATACCATACTAATAAAAATAAACTACCGAAAAAATAACCAGTTTCTAATATACTCGAAATTTCAATTCTGATTCTACAAATTTAAATTTAAAATACAATCATCCCTGATTTTTTTTCCGTGACGATATTTGATTTACTATTTTGTTCAATGCATCCAAACCTACAAAACTGTTCCAAAGGCACTGAAACACAATTTGCAATAGCAAGAAAAACTTACTGGCGCTGAACTGTACACTAATTTTGAGTGCCTTCCTCTAACGTACAAAAACTTAACAGTGAAAACTAGAATTAATTATTCCTTTTATTTACAGCAAAAGAACATTCTCAAATTATTTTGTGAAAAGTAATTAGCCTAGTAGTAGGGGTTCCAGTCTAGTGGTTCGAGCGTTGGCCTCCTGTCCTCGTGGTCCCGGGTTCAATTCCCGGTTGGAGCAGCCCACTTTCCGGCGTCCACCCAGCGCCGTGAGGCAAACTGGAGTCACGTGAATAAAGACGTGACCGTGACCACTTGGTCTAGAAAGCCCCTGATACGCCTGTTCGTGGTCAAGGTGACGCAGTGCTGACCCCACGGCCGTCACTCAGGTGGGGGCAGGCTCAGGATCTTTTGGTCTAACGCCAGTGGTATGAATTAGCCTAATAAAATTCATTTGATAAGGCTAATTAGTGTTCAAAATAAGTTCTTTCGCTTAATATAAGAAATAGCAATTCTTTCCACGGCTCCCCTGTTTCGATAAAGCTATTAACTTCAGACAATAAAATTCCACATGGCCTATCACTACAAAAAAAATTCTAGTATCGCCAGAAATCATATCAAAGGAACATCCGATTGCACCTGACTGTCTTTTCAAATTCGTCAACTAGCAAAGAAATCCACGTTTATATTAAATGAGTGGTCTAGAAACACTGTACGGAAACTACCAACGTACCTTGATAGCATGGCACAGCGTAAACGCAAGCTACACACATACCTTCATAGATTGGCACAGTGTGAGATACACCATCTCCGGAGTCGAGCACAATACCAGTTGTTCTGCCAGAAGCATACAAAGACAGCACAGCCTGAATTGCTACATACATGGCAGGGGTGTTGAAGGTTTCAAACATTATCTGAAAATAAATTAAACTTAATACCAGCATCTGATACAGAATACGAGCGAACATACGTTATAATGCAATTTTAACTGATTTTCTACCTCAGTGGAGTTGCGTACCACTAAATATAGCCTTAATAGCGAGTAACATTACGAAAATTTCGACGCTAATACTTCAAGTTGCGTGATTATATTGCTAATCTGAACATAATGCGAAAATTGACAAATTTTCAGTTAAATTAAGATTTACCCAAGCACTTCCTGACTAGCCTGTTTCATAAGCGTTAATTTATTTAAACTTTAATAATAATAATAATAATAATAATAATAATAATAATAATAAAGTTTGAGAACTACCTTGCATATACCGCCCCTGTAAAGTCCGCACTAGCATTTCACAAAGATACGTTATGACCAAGTGATTTACCAAGTTCAGGTTAAAAAAAAAATATTTCCAG
>JAGDQP010047348.1:0-15051 GCA_022664845.1 Lepisma saccharinum
ATTCATGACAATTCTTGTAAATAAATGCCAATTGAAACGCTGAATTGCAATTCAATCTAATTTGCTATCAGGGCATTTAAAATCAAAGATTCTATAATTTACACCTTAAAATATTATATAATTATATTTAATAAAAAATAACTTCCCTTTTATCAATAGCTATGTACATTTGCGTCAGTATGGCACGGACACAAACTCAGGGATGTGTTCCGTTGGTATCATATGTAGTTTCCAGTGTAAAAGCAATTTACGTATGTAACGTATTTTCATTATTACGTGTAAAAAGTACTTTAGCAACAACAAAGTTTAAGATCACTATGTCAGACATCTGTGAATTTTTAGATTAAAGTATAAATTTTGGTGAATCGCAATATCTGGAAAATTATTCCAATATATATTTTTTTCAGATTATAAGTTTTGTACGCTTAACACAGAATAATACTTATTCGCTAAAACGTATAATGTTAGGTCTACATAAAATACAAGTGTCAAATTTACCCGTACAAAATGGAAGGAGTAAAATCCAATAGTCACAGTTGTTAGCGCTACCTTAATAGTTATTACACTTTCAAGTACAGCATTACTTTCGAGCAATTACTAGACCTTTACCAGACTAATTACAAGTCAAGACGGCCTTTTGGTCCACTCAAGAGACAGAAAAGTCCATGAAACTTAATTTTCCCGGCCGTTAGTACTTTCAAGCATTCATATTTTATATTTTAGACTTACTTATCATATTTCATGATAACACATGACCATTCAATATCGGAGAGGATATTAATAACATGTCTTATAAATTCTTGATAAAATATTACTGTAAGAAACGTCTTAAACACAAGCGTGAAGATATACCTGGGTTACGTTTATACGTATGCTACTCTTGCGCTAAGTATAAGGGACACTGATATTTAAGTTGGTTGTATAGAACATGTGCTTAAGTACCAGAAGCAAAAAAATGCTGTTTGAACGCATTTTAACCATTTTGAATCTTTCAACGCGGTTTTCGCATAGATTACAGGCACTGGCGGATTGCTTCCTGTACACAACATACATATATGCTTCGATTATTTTTGTCAGCCTTTAATTTTCCAGCGATTTCTTCATTTGCAGTTGACATAGAAACTTGTGGTTTGCTCCTGAAGCAGCTCTTTGCAATATGTGTTTACAATTTACACTTCAGTACATAAACATCCGTGTTAACGGTTTAGTGGTTTTAATTTTAGATAGGGACGCTAGATGGATGCTAGAAATATTATCGCCTATTTTCTTTAAACCGTTGAGATTGTCAACAAAATGTAGGGTAATGTCAAAATAAGAGACATTATCACACTTATTTTTTTTAGTACTTCTCAACAAGAAGTTATTCCAAATTTCTTACGTATTAAGGCTTCAGTCAGCAAGAAAATCAAATTATCTTATATAACAGATTGGTGATACAACTGTCATTATTCGATGTATTCGTATTTTTATAAAATAATTTACGAAAGTATGATCAATACAAAACTAATTCGATATAGGTTCCAAGCGATTCGATGATGTATCAGATATGAAATACCGATATAGGTTCCAAACGAAAACTACATACATAATGTTCGAGCCGGTTTTTGTTAATAATTTCTGTACTTTTCAGAGTTACGGTGTGACATTTTTGTACTTTATAATACGTCTTTAGCGGACATAGTACAATAAAAATTTCTCTCCCTTGTCAACAGACAGGAGGACAAAAAACTTTCTAACCTACCCATGAATTACATAGCTCAAATTTTCACTTTGCCGTAAACTTTAAGTTCATTTGTTGTTTTTTTTTATTTAGGTTTACACTAGATGGCAAACAGGCTGCGTTTGGTACATTCTACTGTACGGCAACTTATGATATTATTCAAGATAGAAACCTGTCTACAGAAATTACCCAATAAAATTTCACCTAATAAAACAGTTGTTATTTTGCTTTATATTTGCACAGACTTTGATCTAATAAGTGCATCTGCTCCAAACTCACAGCGATAAAATATATCATTGTGATTAGAAATTATACGACGTGGTTCCTGTAGCTTATTGCGCTTTGAAACTCACAAATTTTGTTACTTTTCTTTATTTTAAGACTACTAACAATATTAAGAGTTTTGAGATCCGGGATGCTTCCCGCCCTTCCTTCCTTGGTGTTGTTTGGTACAAATTCGGAACTGGTATGAGACTTTTAATATTTCTAGGTTGGTTAGGGAACAAATGGAAGCTTTTTCTTAGAATATGTATTAATATCATGCCGAAAGAATGCATATTTCTTTGAGGAGGCACAGGCCCCCATCCCTTCATTTGGTGTTTTTCGGTATAAATTGGGAATTGGTCCGCGACTGTTAATATGTGTAGTTTGGTTCGGAAAGAAAATGAACCTTTTTCTGATAATAATTCTTGATATAGTACAAAAATACAGCATACAATTTTGATGGGACACACACACCCCGATTCCCTTGGTGTTACTCGCTCCAAATTGGGAATTGGCATGCGACTCTTAATATTTCTAAGTTGCTTCGGAAAAATCAAGCTTTCTTCTAGAATAATTCTTGATACAATGCTAAAATAGAGCATACTCCTCTTAGAGGGAATGCGCCCCTTTGCATCCTCTGTCTGGATACGCCACTGAAAATGAACCTAAAATACGTATTTGGGCCCTATGTCCTTCTAGGATATTTGGTTGCATATATCCCGTCAGGTTATATATTGTAGGGTTTAATTACAATAATCACCGACGTGGGGTCCGGACCGGAACTCCCCTTTGATATTTATTGGTGCAAATTTAGCTTTGGTATGCTACAATGAAAGTTAGTTCCTGCGAACATTAATTAATATGATCTTAAACATATTTGAAGTATAGGAATATCTATCAAGCATTGTTATATACACTGCACAAATTGCATTTTTAATATAACAGAGATACTTTTCTAAACACTTATCAATATTTGAAATAAGAATTGAAGCTTTCCTGGCGGCGAATATTATAGAGATGTTCTCGGGATATCAGCCAGGTGAAGTCCGACGATAGAGCCGACGTTTCAAGAACATACATTGTTCTCATCTTCAGGGCAAGTGTACTGAGACCAGTTCAGGTGTACTATATATAGTAACGATAGGGGGCTGAGCTTAAGAATCCGTGTCTCTGATTGGTTGGCCTATAGCTTGAAGCTTATTGGTCGTTTTCATGTATGCTTTCTTTACCTAGACACCAGTCGTACACAGTTGCTATTTCTTGCTTCGTATGGAGAACAAACACCTTATGGATGCTCTTCAATTCAACAAGCGATACCCACAGTAGTAAAATCCCTTTCGGGGGGATATTCACTTTAGTTGTAATTCCGTTGGGAGCAAGAACGTCATAGATGGGTTCTATATGCTATACCCACGAGAGTTCTCGGTGGCTGTAGTCGGGTTTCCCAGGCAACAAGGTATGGCTTTGAAAATACATTATTTGGGTTCCTCTAGGAATAAAACGCATTTTGACCGTTTATATGCAGGGGAAACAACTCCTTGACTATATTGACTTTAAATTTCATTTTTTCTCCATATAAATTCAATAAAATATGGAAACGTGATAGATACTCAGCAGATGGGAGCACGATAGCTTATTTGTCTCTATTTCATAACACCTAATTGAAAACAAAGATTTCAATATTTTACTAAAAATAATAGTTTTTATTACATTTTACAGCCTATAATTTTACTATTAATAAATATACAACTTGCGAATTTAAAGCATAAGGAAGAAAATTTAGCTTATCGTAGTTTTATTGAGTTTAATATAAGTAAACCTCTCTGGAGACGAAATAAACAAATATTGAACAACACCATAGCTAATAGAATCCACATTTTAGACTCTAAATTTGTCTAAAGGCGACGAGCAATATAAGAAAAGAGAAAATATAACAGAAAACAAAGAAACGGGTGATGGGAGATATTATAGAAATCACATAGCTCAAAGAATATATTATAGAATATAGTGTTTACAAATTGAAGCACATCACGAAATAAGGGCGTAACTTTCAAAAGGGGCTAACCCACGGCTTAGCAGCAAAAAAGAGAAAATGTTTCCTGCATAAGGTAAGGAACATAGTAGGTCTGTACATATCTTTGAATTCTGCAATATATATATTTTATATTTAAACTGAAACAGACGGAAATAAACTAGAAGAAGTGAAATTTCTTTTCCTTTATTTAAATTTGCAGGGTGCAGATTTATTAATAATGAAAATGCACGCTGTAAAATATAATAGAAACTATTATTTTGAGTAAAGTTTGGAAATTTTCCTTCTTAGTTACATTAATGAAATAGAAACAAATAACCTACCTTACTGCAATCTCTTGAGTATCTGTCACTTTTGAACATGTTCATTCATTTTATATAATCAGAAAATTGTATTTAAAGTCAAATTAACTATAAAAGGAGTTGTTTTCCCTTGATAAAATGGTTCAAATGTGCTTTCTTCACCTTGTAAAATCCAAATAATATATTTATAGGGCCATACGTTGTTGCCTGCAAAACTCAACTACAGTCGTTCTTGGACTATTGGCCCACAACGCCATTGAATGGAGTAAATGCTGAAAAGTATTGCGAAGACAAACTGTATGGACATACACACATTTTATCGCCATCATAGTGTGGATAAGGATACACTGTCGGTCCCTGCAACGCTACCTAGTTACCAAGGCATGACCCTAATAAACTATCGGTCACAAATCCATACATGTATTTATCTTACAAAGGTGTGGAACACGTTAAGGATAAGAAAGCTGACACAGCTTGAAAGAAACGGTGATAATGGGTACGAGACAAAATATTATGTTACATAAAAACCAAATTACTAGTATCAGTATGTTGACTTGAAAATTTTATTCCTGAAGAAACGGACTACTCCAGCAAACGTTCTAATTCTTTCTTTGAGGCATCTGACCAAACGTATTTGTTTGTTTGCTATAGATATGTTTGAACAGACTTCTATGTGTTGTATTTGATTTTTTTTTAATTTACTTCGTTTCCTTCTGCTCGCCGTGAAGTTCCTAGCTATGAGGTTCATATCTACATTGTTAATGGATATGTTAGCCAAAATGTGAGTTAGCTAAACCCTGCTAATCAATTATTAGAAGATCTTTCATTTGGTGGATCTTTTAATCGACTATTTAAACCCAATGATACTCAAAGACCTTCTGGCAGAAACAGACAATATAACTTTACAAAGCCAAAAATGTTGTCGGTAAAATTGAAGAACGACGTATTACAAACGAAAATTTGCACACCGTTATGATTCCTACCATCTCTTAACCAGCTGTTGAACTATGTACTGCATGGAGAGAGGTATGGTTAGAAAACTCTTGTTTAAACTTAATCTTTGGTGTTATCCCACAGATATAATGAAAAGTAATTTATTAAAAAATGTAAAATTAGATTTAAGTCTTTTGTAAATGAATGGTTGATTTGTTAATTTAATAATGTGAAACACAAACTCAATCGTGTACTCTCTAGTATTAAAAAAAAATATTTCTCAGCTTTGTAAGTTGCAGGTGTATATTCTCTTATTTCATTTGTAATGCTAGATCCAACAATTTTTCAATGATTAAATATCTATGAGTAATTAAGGGGGGATGTACGGTGTTTGGTGCTATCGGACTCTAGTGGCCATATTCTGCTTTGATGTGAAGTTGCGCATCCAAGTTTTAGTCTAGACCTACATAGTGGGCTATACTACATTTGTACAAGTTTTTTGCTCACAGGCTTCCCTACAGTGTGCATAACGTTCCAGTTAAATTACAACAATGCAAAAATGTATTTGTACCTCTTTCTCAGAAACTATATATGCAATTTTCTGGAAATTTGGACCGCTTAGTTTAGTCATCGCAGTGATTGCTGTGAACCAAAATCATTAGTCTGTCTTGAATAGTTTGACTGTTGCTGATTTATGAAGTTTTTTTTAGCTATTTCTTACCTTTTATTTATTATATATCCGAGAGTATGTTAAACAATTACAGAGGTAACATAACAATTCTGGTTCATAAAATACAAATGAATGTATACTTTCTGTGCTGTATATCAAGATGGTTGGTAACATATTGTGGAATATAACGTAGTTGTTATTTTCATTTGTGCTAATTTACATGTTACATCTCCTCCAGACCACAGCCAAGGTAGACGATATTGCAATTACGAATTGTCGTCTAGAAAAATGTTTTGAATTTCCTGAAATAAACAAATCATGTGTAATAATTATTTTGCAAATAACAACTAATATAGTGAATTTAGCGAGGCATATTCTAGTATAAATTCTACACCCATAAAATGTGAATGAGAGTAGTATTGTTATCAACACTTTTTATGGAAAAGAGAAAAGGGGCAGATACCGGATTTTCATGAGCAGGAAGAGTAGATGGAAAAGACTATGGATTTTTTTCCGTTATGTGAATGTTTGCTATAAATTTATATTGCTTATTTTTATCGTGAAATGTAACAAAGATGTCTCCAAGAAACAATATTTGTAGATAAACTAGGTTGGCTGGGAATTTTGAATTTATCTTAAGGCCTTTAGGCAACTACGGCTCAGGTCATATGGATGATGATGGGATGAATTGGTGGAATGAAGAAACTGGGAGGAAACGGGAGCACCCCTAGAAAATCCACGCACACGGTGTTTGTCCACCACAAAGCCCACGTGGAAAGAGCAGGGATCGATCCGAAGACCCCTAGCCCCAGAGGTGAGCGCTCTACCAACTGAGCCACCGTGGAACAATAGGTTGGCTGGGGAAAATACCGAAAATTGTTGATAGTAAAATTGTTGAAATAATGCTATAAACAAAGCATTCTTCCCTCGAGGGAGCGCATGCCCCAATGCCCCTCACTAGATTCGTCATTGATACATAAACTAAGTCTGTTCGGAAACAAATCGTAACATATTCTTCGATAAACTGTTCAAATAGTGCTAAAATAGTAAAGCATTTTCCATTGAGGGGACACGCGCCCCCTGTGCCCTTCTCTGGCTACGTTAATGAAAGGTAACTTAAAAAATATATGTTTGCCCTATATCCTTGTAAGACATTCAATTACCCATACCCTCCCTGATTTCTTATTTGTAAGGCTAGTTACAATGAGTACAGGTTTGGGGTCAGGAGCAGACCACCGCCATTGGTGTTTATCGGTGCAAATTTAGTACTGGCGTGCGACGGTTAATTCCTGCCACTATACGCTCTATTTGGCCAGGATAACACTTACGTACTGTAACCAACTTATTTCTGGAAAGAATATAAAATTTTGAAATTGATATAAAATATTGCATTACTAGGAATAGCTTGCCTATTAATAGCAAGGGACATAAAACTAATCGAAATTAATCGATTTGAAGAATAGGCAGTACATTTGACGTTCTTACAAATATAACAGGACCAATACGAATTTTGAAATTTGCATTTGTTCTTTGTGTTTAAAAAAAAATAATGCTTCCATAAATATAATTAAAAAACAACGGAATAGCACGTTTCAAGGGAATATGACATACAAGCTTACGACAACAGATGACTCAACCTATTTGCGGTGGTTTTTGTGGACGTATTTCCTATTCCATATAACAAAAACAGGAATTTTACCGAACCTTATTCCAAAAAATATTTTGTTGTTATCTCAATTCAGCCCTTTTGCTGATTAAATGCTAATTCTGTTGTCATAGTTTTCCAAGAACAAATTCCCTGTACCTCTCGATAACATGGTATACCATAAACAAATTCAACTAATACTGATGATTTTATAGTTTACTTAATGGAAGGTTATTTTTGCAAAGACATGACAAGACAACGTATGTAAGTGTCCCGAGTTATGAATTTGACTTTGAATTTATTTGTGGCCTTCAGTCATCTTTGACTCAGGCAATTAAGTGACGGAATTAGCGGATTTATTGCAGATATTAATAAAGTAAGATTACTCAGTAAGTGTAGAATCATTAATATATCAATCTAAACCTAAAACCATTAATATAAAAAAAGAAATGGCCGTCCTATAAGGACATCAAGAGGTTAATTTTCAAGCTACAGTTATGAGGAATGCTCATATCATGGAAACAAGAGAATCGAAGCGAAATGGTTACATAACCTTTTATTGTAGAGTTTGTGCCAAATAAAGTAATTGGTAAGGAGGAGAAGATATGATTTAAAGTAACAGTAAAACTTTGATTAGTACACTGCAAAGTGAATAAAATCAATGTTGTAATCACCGTTATTGTTCCCTTCATCACCAGCCTTCAGTACTTCCTTAAGGGTGTTTTTAATGAAAAAAGAAACATGATTATTTATTTACATGTAGCCTTGTGGAATATTTGAAATTTCAGAGAAAAGACGTATGATCTCACGAAAACTTTTAACGCTATAGATCTTACAAATTGAACTATAGAGAAATGCCAGTCGAATGTGTAACTTGAAGTCATCCGGAAGCGCTACTAATCTTATATAATATTATCCATAAAGTATAGACGCTTCTTTATGTTTATTTTAGGGACTCATATTGCCATATGTTAATTTTATGGAATCATACTTTTACAATCATATTGTGCTGTGTATATTGTTGCATTTCCTAAGGATAGACACGAAGAAAACCAAGATATTTACAAATAAAGAAGCGTGTAATATACAGTACCTTAACAAGGTTGCCTGTAGTTTCATTATGTCGGCCGGGTAGCCATGCGGTCTACGGCGGTAGGCCAATGACTCGAAGGTCTCGGGTTCGAGTCCCGATAGTGGCATGGGTGTGGATTTTAATGGTTAAAAGGGCGAATCGTAACGGGCCGAAGTCCAAAGTTACTATACTGGCCCATATAAAAATAAAGTTTACCCAAGTTGTAATTTCATCATCTTCAAGATCCATGACAAATTTATAAGTTATTATGTTCTGTCTTGGATGTATTTAATTGATACTTATTTGGAGCAAAACAATTAAATCCTTAGTCATTGACGTTTTTGTTTCATGTTTGGTTAAGTAGCAAAGCAAAATGCTACTGAAAGTCAGCACAAAATTGATATTTTGCTTATAGATATACCTAAATCACTAGAACTTTCTAGCTATGGTGTATATGTAGACGTGCTGAACAGACACACTGGAGTTTCAATGACATATGTGCGCCTGTTTGGCCTAAATTGTTAGCCCGATCTTTTTTCTGCGTGTGGTGGCAGGTTAAAAAACTGTGGTGATTAAGACCTTGATGAAGTCGAAAGGTTATAGCGCTCACATTTTGCGCGCGATGTCACGGTTTCAAATCTCGACGTGGTCCATTGAACGCAGTATTTCGCATCCCAATTTACTTAAAGCCGTAGGTCCTGTCCTTATAAATTCAGTAAACTGAGCTGCTCGTTTAGTACGTTAATGACAATTCACCTCCCTCTACCACTCCCCCTCGCGCCAACTACGAGAAGCTATCACTGAGGCGCACTATTCAGATTTGAAATGTGTCAGTTGGCTCCGCTCCACCCTGTATAAGGCAAGTACAAAACAGATTGCATGATTGTTTAAAATATAAATTTTAATTGTTATCTTACTACATATTTTTAACCATATCCACTAATATGAATATTATGTTTTCCAGTATTTCTTATTATTTAATTGTAACTTAAATAAATTCTCTTAACAGACACCTCCTAAACTTAATAGGTTAATTGATTGTCCGCCATAATAAATTTCATTAGTTATAAATAAGTGTGTTCCAACCTATTTTGGGTTGCGGCACCCTTTAGAAAGAAGAGACTTTGGGAAAATTCCGCAAGTTTCTGCTCGTAGCCTGCAAAATAATATCCAGTTTACATGCTGGAAAAATGTGACCTCAACAAGTGCAATTTCGACTACTCAGATATCATAAATATATTTACTTAGGCTAATGGTAATACCTTTAGATTCCCTGCGTTCATACCAATCGTAGAGGTCTTGAGTGCTATGGCACCCTAATTAATGATCAATAACGTAAAAGATAAGTGCATCGGATTGATCGTGTACCTCAAGTTTAAATTAACACACCCTACCTACATTTTTATTACCTGGATACGCACCTGGAGAAAAATCAGGTTTGTATATTTATAAAGTCGATGGGAAGGAGTCATTTTGGCTACGGAGAGGAACCGATTCACAAGGACCAAGAATTCGTAGAGAGAACATGCTGAAGTGAAAACAGAAACCGGATCGTTTCTTAGCATTAGTGCAACGTAATACAAAAAAAAACAGAATCGATACTCAGTACTTTGCGAAGGAATTCAGTAATGGCCGTAAGAGTGGCACGATATGTGAAGTGTAGGTCTAATGCGACACGTATTTACAAAATTCCATATTTATATGTTCGGTAAACACTTATGAATAAAGAGTGTAGTCTAGGACTATTCAGACAACCTGTAAGTATAGCGATAGTCAATACCAAAACCATAGGACGATAACAGTTTGGATTTGGACAACTTTTATACTTCCAAACCATCTGTTCCATTTTTTGTGAGTCCTACTTTGAGATATAATGAAGGAAATGAATGGAATAAAAGAAAATTAAGAGATGATCATATATTCCAACATTTGGTACACGCACCAGTTGGGGAATGCCAGTTCATATTTATTAATACTCCAGGCAAATAGAAAGAAATGGAAACACAATTCTCTTATGAAATATTCTTTGGATTTTATGATTTTAAATATGATTTTAAACTACTAATCTTGGTAACATTTGTTTCAGTGTGTTAATGTTATTATTAACTGTATCATCAATTTCTTTCAGCTTTTTATTTATATACACGAATTAATCCAGACTTGTTGAATGACGTTGGAGGAAGTTTCCTCTCTCGAACGAAATAATGAAAGCGGAGGAGAGGAAATAATGTTCCAGACTCGATCTGTTAAATAGAGTTCGTACTGAGAAAAGACGGAACAAATGTATGACATAAGACTACAATAAGTTGAAAATATCTGCGAATGGATCTTAATACATTGTAATGCGAATGGATAGTGTGTTTATATTTGATAATGTATTTGTCATTTGAACTTTTGAGAGTGATTTTCTCTTTACAATCATTCTACTATCCTAAGGCATAGTCGCACAAAACACTTTGGGTTTTCTTGATCCACGATTAACTCTAGAACTAGCATTGAAATAATTCTAGTAACTCATGGGAAATATCTTTGTTTTTAATCTATTGATGGCGAATAATCCAAAATATAAGATACCGAACTCGCGCTCTGTGATTCTTTCAGTTTTTAGATCGAATACAGAAACAATTATTACGTACCTAGCTTCATTCCATTCCTAGTTTGTCTGAACTGTCAGCGGGTGACGAGAAAGTACATGAAAGAATAGGACTTATCTATAAACATTTTATCTATGCTTTGTAAGTCTAATCCTGGACTACGTTAACCCAGGATAAAAGAATTTTGATCAGCTGGTCCTGAGGAAAGAATAAAATTAAATGTTTTCAGTTGGAAATACAGCTATTTGCTTGCTGATCTTTTGATAAACGAGTGAGGTTTCCTATGTAGCTACATCCGCAAAGAAATTAATTTATATTTGTATAATAGAACAGTAAAAATTTACGCTACTCTGCATACTTGCAATATTATATGTGCTAAGTTTTCGTGCTAAACATCCTGATTGACATTAGTTCATGCTTTTATTTGTTTGTTTTTCAGGGCGGATGCTTTCATTTGCAGAATTCTGGGGAAAAATAATAAAATCTGTTTACTTTTTTCCTAGTGCTTAATAGAATAATAGACAGCGATATCACGTAGGAGTAGTGAGCGATTATAAACAACTATGTTTCCAATGTAATACTTATATTTCTCTAATTGTTATCATATCCTAATTGTGGGCAGAGATCCATGGATTACACTCCTACTGCATTTCTGCAAGATTGGCACGTGCTGAAGTTTACTTAACTTGTTGCAGTTTACCACGTTGGATGACATAAATGTTTACTCTTAGTACAGGTTGGGTTTTACTTGAAAATCCGCAGAGAGAGGACGCACCTGGCGATTGCCCTGCGAGAAAAAGAAGTGTAGCCATATCATAGGGATTTCAATAGTCCAGTGGAGACCTAGAATTGGAACTTTTTAAATAAATTAATTCAGGAAGTCTGTAAAGCAGACTTACCGATAATAGTAGATTATTAGGAAAGGCAGTGTGCTTAGCGGTAGTGTTGGTGTTGTTGTGGATAGGGAATGTCGAAGAGTAGCCAGGTCTTTACAACAAGTATACGATGTAACGAAAGCTAGAAGACATCTTGGAAATGATCACTAAGATGGAACCGGTAATGCAAAATATAAGAAACATAGACTACAAAATTGACAGGATTGAGGCAAAGATGAACCAACTATCAGCAGAGTAAAGATCCTACAGAATGAGATGATCATCATTAAAGAGGAGAACCAGTTAATGCAGAGAAGACTGGCAGGAAAGCAGGACTATCTGGAAAACCAAAGTAAGATGAATAATTTGATTGTTCGCAATGTTGAAATGCAGAGTGCAGGTGGAAAGACTGTGAGGATGCAGTGGAGGTAGTGATAGTGAATAAATTAGGTGCAGATATAAATAATGATATTGAGCGAGCACATTTAATCCCGTCGGGTCGCAAAATATCTGATATTGTTGTGAACGTTTTAAGATATACCAAGAAGAATTAAGTGCTAGATACCAATCCAAGCTCAAGCACAGCGACATAACCATTCACGAACAGTTTTCGCAAAAAAAAAAAGGAACGAAAACTATTAATGGGAAAGATGGTAGTCGCACGAAAAGAGAGATAATATGCCACATTAGTGTTCAACAAACTGAAAATAGACGGAGAAATGTTTAAAGCAAACTTAGCAAAAACTGAAAAGTTTAATACCAGTGAATGGTGTTACTAAGAGCGGTAAAAGTAAATATTGTAGTGCAATTGGCAACACTGAGAGGATCAAAGTGGTGACAAAGAACATCCGAACACCTTAGATAAATTGTTATGCTCCAGGGGTCCAAGGGAAGCGGGAGTACGACGTGGCAAAGCAGCACCAGACAGGGATTAGGAACACGTACGCACCAACCCCTGAAGTCAGCAACAGTTGAGTGAACAATACTGTATCAGAGATAAAACTAGTTCAAAATAATTGCAGTTATGTTGTCTAAATATGGAAAGGTTAGCAGGGAAAATACAAAATAAATTCTGTGTTCAGATGCAATGTGGATAAAAGTATCCCACCCTTTTAATCTAATGTTAGGTATTATATATAACCATCCACAAATCTCGAAATTTGTGACTGAACATTTCTTTGACAAGTTAAAAGCAAGAATCTAGCAATTAGAAGAGAAGGGGAATAGAGATATAATAATCCTGGGTGACAACAACGACATATTTGAGGAATTAGATGAGGGAGCTAATATTGAAACTGACAAATACGACAGGTTCGAACTAAATAATTTTGCATCACTACCAGTGAGAAGCAATCAAGATAAAATAGTTAATCAAAATGAAAAAAAAAGAGATATGTCCTTAATCTCTACAACGCCTGTAATTTTGTAATTCTAAATGGTAGGGTAGAGGATAATATGGAAGACAACTTCACTTACCTGAGTGATCAGGGATGTAGGACGATAGATTATTGTCTGTGTGCTTTGCACACATATGATCGTATTGTACACTTTTCAGTGGATGACCTGATTAATTCTAAGCATCAGCCTATAACTGTTGAATTAACTAGCACAGACAAAACAACACAGTATTTGAGCACACAAACGAAACAACTACACACGCACAATCAGATACGGAGAAAACTCAAAACATCGCATAATACAAATGGTAGAACGATTAAGTTGGAACAAAATCTTGACAATTTTTTAGCAGATCTATACTTAATAGGTATCAATACATATGTAAACAACAGAAATATTGACACTGCAAATTCAAATTTAAATAAATTGGTATATTCAGTGAAGGGAATCATGAAGATCGACAACACAAAAGCAATCAAGAATAAAAGTCTATGGTATGGAGCCGATTGCGTCACCACGAGCAACTTCAGCACCACGTACATTCAAACGATGTAGGCAGAATATGGATTTCTTAACAGAATAACGTAACCTGTACAAAGAAGTATGAAAAAATAGTTAAAAAAAGAATGGAACGAGCGGTGATTCAAGAGCTTAAAAGCAGGCTTAAATGCAAACGATTATAAAGAAATATGGCGCATGATTCGCAGAAGAACTATCCAGGGAACACCGAAACAAAACATACATCCACATTTCTGGCTGGAACATTTAAGACAGATTCTAAGTAGTAGCGATATATGGGAAGCTTCACGGTCAATTCCAGTTCGTTTGTCACATACTGATCTCAATTTCGACAAAGAAATATCAATCCAGGAAATAAGGATAACCACAAATTTATTGGAAATAATAAAGCAGCAGTGATAGACAGCATTGTGGTAGAATTCTTTAAACACTATGTGGATAATGAAAAATTCATGAACTCTATATATCCGGGAAGTTTAACAAACTATTACAGGGAGCGGACATACCTGATTTATCGGGCAGGATATAATTATTGTTCCACTGTATAGAAAGAAAAGTAATTCTCCGGATCCGAGCAATTACAGAGGAATACCACTGCTACCGACTATAGGCAAAATCTCCCCGAGAATACTGACTACAAGGGTAGAATAATGGGCAGACTGTCACAATCGAGTATCTCCATTCCGAGCAGGTTCCGGAAAGGCTACAGCTCCACGCATAATATAATGTTGTTGCACACTTTAATTGACAAGGCATTAACACAGAAAAGAGGCAGATTGTTCAGCTGCTTTCTAGATTTCGAGAAAGCTTTTGACACCATAAGCACAAATACCTTGCTGCATAAACTAAGAACACACGGAATGTCGATACAAACACTCCAAAGACTCAAACAATACATATCCGAGTTGATTTCTATATAAGAAGCAGGCAAAACAAAATATCTGAGCCAATACTATCTTATATAGGCTTAAGACAGGGGTGGCAACTTTCACCCATACTTTTTAATTTATTTGTCAATGACGTGGTG
>JAGDQP010047349.1:0-15050 GCA_022664845.1 Lepisma saccharinum
CTTTCCAATGATCAGTGTGGGTTTCGCCAATATCGCTCAACTGTCGACCATCTTGTCAGGTTAGAGTCTCTTGTTCAGAATGCATTTCTCCGGAATGAACACGTTCTTACTGTGTTCTTCGATTTAGAGAAGGCCTATGATACCACCTGGAGATATGGCATACTACGCCAGCTTCATGATTGGGGCATAAGGGGCCATATGGCCCATTTTATAACAAATTTTCTTCGCGATCGCTATTTTCGTGTGCGTGTTAGTGATCGTTTCTCAGAGCGTTATTTACAGGACAATGGCGTACCTCAAGGGAGTGTGCTGAGTGTAACACTGTTCGCTATTGCAGTGAATAGTGTTATGTCTTGTATTCGCCCCCCTGTGCAAGGTCTTTTATATGTTGACGATTTGACAATTGTCTGTAAGTCTGCGAATATCAACCTCGCAGCCCGGCAGATCCAGTTGACGCTTAACCGTCTTGTTGACTGGTCACACCAGACTGGTTTTCGTTTTTCACCAACGAAGACAGTCTGTGTCCACTTCTGCCGTAAACGAACTTGTTTCGCGGACCCAGATCTCTATCTGGAAGACAGACAACTCCAGTTCGTCCAGGAGGTACGATACCTCGGTTTGTTATTTGATACCAAGTTAAATTGGCGTAGTCACCTTCGCCAAATTAAAATTTCCTGTACGAGAGCTCTGAATTTATTACGTGTTTTAAGTCATCCCACTTGGGGTACTGATCGTACAACCTTGTTGCGCCTTTATCGCGCACTAATTTTATCCAAGCTTACTTATGGTTGTCACGCTTATTCCTCTGCACGCTTTTCAGCGTTACATACGCTCGATAGTGTCCATCATGCTGGAATTCGACTCTGCACTGGCGCGTATCGCACAAGTCCTGTGACCAGTCTTTGTGTTGATGCCGGTGAACCACCGCTCGCGATACATAGGATGTCCTATGTGCTGAGCTATCTTGCTAAGATATCATCTTTGGCAAGCAACCCAGCACATAACTTAGTGGTATACCCAGTCCAACGAGCCCTATATGAACGCCGTGGTCACGCTACCCGACCACTTGGCATCCGAGCTTCAGAGTTGTTGGAGAATCTGAATGCAGACCGCCCAACTGTCTGTCCTGTCCGTTTTAGTCTCCGTCCGCCGTGGACACTTGCCCGCCCACGGATTGATCTTTCTTTGTCACATTTCAAGAAATCGGAGACCTCCATGATTGAATTCCAGCAACGTTTTCTTGCGTTGCAGAGTCAGTACCCACGTTTTTTATCAGTTTTTACAGATGGATCCAAAACAGATGAATCTGTTGGATGTGCGTTTGTTGTAGAAGGGGAAGCCCGTCAATTTTGTCTTAACCCCAAAGCCAGCATTTTTACTGCTGAGCTATATGCTCTTTTAAATGCTTTGGATTTTAGTCTTGTTCATGGTTTCAACCGCATCCTTGTTTGTACAGATTCGAAGAGTGTTGTTCAAAGCCTCGACAATATGTATTCGAAACATCCGCTCGTGCAAGATATTCTCTGTAAGACACACGCCATCTGCTCTGGCGGTGGTGAGGTTGTCTTTTCGTGGATACCAAGTCATGTTGGTATCCATGGCAATGAATTGGCAGACGAAGCTGCTCGTGAGGCCTCTTTAGGAGCTAACATTGATATACATCATGTTCCATTTCAGGACATGATGATATAAGCAAATTACACGGAATGAATGGCAGCGACGATGGGATGACGTAGCTGCGAATAAATTGAAAGAAATTAAATTAACAGTTGCTCCATGGAAATCATCTTGCCGAGCTAGTAGGCTAGAAGAAGTCCTTTTATGTCGTCTACGTATAGGACACAGTCGCCTAACACACGGATATCTGTTACGAAGATTGGATCCACCACGTTGTCATAATTGCAATGTATTTTTAAGTATTCGTCACGTGCTTTTAGATTGTCCAGGATATAATCATCTCAGACAACGTTATAACATCCCCAATGACATGGCGTCATTGTTAGGGGATGAACCTGGTATGTTGCGGAGAGTTTTTAGTTATGTCCGTGAGACAGGATTATCTCCGTCTCTCTGAGATGATTATGTCACATAGCTGTTATGTTTTATGTAGTATTATTTTATTTTTGTGAAGGCCTATTTACAGCCTTCACATTTTTACCTTTTATGCTAAAGACCATTTACATCTTTAGTTTTTACTACGCTTTTATTTTTCTGAAGAGCTTACATCTTCATCTTTTATATTCTTTTATGATTTTAGTTATCAGCTATTTTTAGACGTGACAAAGATAAGAGGCTTCCCCCGTATCGGGACGGGCGTAAGCCATAGTGCTGTTACCGCCCATACAATTAATTTTATCTTATCTTATCTTGTCTTTACTTCATTCTCTCTGAATAAAAGTAAATTGCGAAGAAAATATTCAAAGATTTCAACAGTGTTAAAATTAACATGTTTGGAAATATACACATGATAAATATGAAAAAAATTCACAGCATCCATTATTAGTCTATATGTATGTCTCCTCAAAGACCTTTCTTCATCTATAGATCGTGTAACACAACGATGTCTCTGGCGATTGCGAACATTATAGAAACATTCAGCACAAAATAAGGGACAATTGTTTTTATATTTCCAATTTTCGATAGCTTCTAAAATACATATGTCATGAATCGTATAATTCACACATTCGGATGAAATTTCAATTTCACTAGAACACATAGTTGTAGATGAAACTCCATTGCCCTGCACAGCACTATCAGTTTCCTCAGCACTAGAAACTTAATATTCTTCATCACTATCTGCATTAAATTCTACCTCTAAACTTGAGGTAAGATGCACTACGGTACATAAGAATCATTCTCCGCCAGTGGTCCATCGTCTTCATCCGCACTTCGATCTTGGTAAAAATCCATGATACCTTTACTAGTGTCACAGTACAACTGTGCACAAAAAAGTAAATAACTTTACACGTCATGACCTATTTTGTAACTAACAAAATTCAACAGGTTCTGTAGTCAGCTGCGTAGTCGAATTCCAGTGAGCATTAGCGGAAATGCAACTTTTTCTATCTTGCTTCGCGTCGATTCTATGTTAAAGAATAAAAATATCAATCAATTGGCGTAATTGTCAATTAAACGTCAGACATAAAGAAAAACTTCATCCCTTCTCCAAACATCGCACCTGCAAGACAACTTCTTCTATCTTGAATGCATTAAAGAATATTTCTCTCTTGAATAGAGCACCAAAGAATGTGAAACAGTAAATGCTGTGTTAAAAAATAAAAATGTCAATCAATTGGCGCCACGTCAATCAAAGGCCAGACAAAGAAAAACCTCCTCCCAATCAGTATACCTCCTGCACTACAACAAAAACTTCCGCGTCCACTCATTGTCCATTCAAACGAACACATGCACACTCCAATTCCTGGAAATGCCGGGGCATGTCCATACACGAACCGAGCATCAGCAAAGATGCGGAACTAAAAAAGAAAACACGATATAAGCCTCAAACAATATGTTTCACCTCCTCCAAAACACCAAAGGTGTGATATGAAAAAAAAATCAAACAAACAAATCCGCGCATGCGCCAAACATCGAAAGATATAGCAGAAAAATGAGTTGAGCAAGTGATCTTCTATGTGTAAGACATATCAAGTGTATTTTTCGCGATGATGGTGAATGCATTCTCCGTCAAAAATAATGAAAACCACCCTAAATATAAATCAGAGTCCTTAATAAAAGTCCATATACTACATAAAATGCAATCTATTATAATATGTTCCACACTTTCCGCAATGCCGGGTTTCGCGGGCAATCGACGCGGGACGGTGCGGGCGCTTAGTACTGTATCCTATCCTTGTTGCGGGCCGGTCAACAAATAATAAAATGGCGACCGATCAATTAAAAAATATTCGATTTATTGAATAATTAATCCAATTATTACACTTTCATTAAAATATCAATCAAAACTAAGCTTCGGCATCTACGAACATTCACGAATAAGCTTCGGTTAAGTCTGCAAAATAATTTCCAATACATTCCCGTTAGCAGGCAAGGAGGGGGAGTGCCAATCAAAGCCTTACAAATCCAGCTACTAATGTCAAAACCTGTTTCAAACATGAGTGGCCATATTGTATAATTTGTGTACTACTTCTACTGAGCTAACATTGATATTCAGCATGTATGAATGGCAGCGACGATGGGATGACGTTGCTGTTAATAAACTCAAACAAATTAATAAATTGAAAGAAACTAAGGTATCTGTTACTCCATGGAAATCATCTGGTCGAGATAGTAGGCGTGAGGAAGTACTTTTATGTCGTCTACGTATAGGACAGTCGCCTGACACGTATATCTGTTACCAGGATTGGAACCACCACATTGGAATAATTGCAGTTTTAAGTATTCGTAACGTCCTTTTAGATTGTCCAGGATATAATTATCTCAGACAACGTTATAACATCCCCAATGGCATGGCGTGCTTGTTAGGGGATGAACCAGGTTTGTCTTCCTTTCATTTTACTTTAAGCCAAAGGCGACTCATGGTTGATTTTCACCGTATTCGTTCTAGGGAGCCAACAAGGCTACCGGGTTCTACCTTCACCACCCCCGTCAACAAGTGGTGGAAATCGACGTGAAGTCATGAATAGCTTGGCGGCGAGATCACTTGGACTCCCGAATGACGGATACTACTGAGACACCCAGTCTCCTAAGTGTGGATACACCATGAGTGGGTGAACTCCCCAATGGCACAGTTCTAGAATGATTTACTCAGTTATCATCCTAACGTTCAATTAAAACTTCTTAAGCTAAATTTTTACTGATAACTCTGACTTAAGATAAAGTAAGGCGAATGGACGGTAACAACACACTGGCTTACGCTCGTCCCGACACCGAAAAGTCCTTATCTTGGTAACATCTGAAAGACTCTCTTAACAAATAAAACCATAAAATGTAGAGGGGCTTTGATTAATTAACTAAAAAGTATAATGCTGGTGCTTAGAGCACAAAAATATTAAAAACAAATAGTATTAAAAGAACTCCAGTAAAAGAGTAAAACTAACCGAACGAAAAGCTGTAAAGGAAATGCATAGTCTTCTTTAAAAGAATTTTATAATTCTGTTCCTATTTGCTAGGAGAATAGAGAGGTAATATACGAGAAGCAACTGCCCATATTAATTGCAAGGTACCGAGATAGGGGCTGGAATATTTATTGGTCGAAGGACAAAAAAAGTGTATTTTTTATGATTAAATCAACAGAAGTTACTTCTACCTCACTTCAATCTGGAATGAAATACTGCCGAGTTGTTACGGTGGCTCAGTGCCGGGGCGCTCACCTCTGGTGTTAGGGGTCGTCGGCTAGATCCCTGCTCTTTTCATATGGGCTTTGTGGTGGACAAACACCGTGTACGTAGGTTTTCACGAAGTGATTCCGCTTCCTCCCACTTTCTTCATTCGATGAATTCATCCCATCATTATCCGTATGTCCTTAGCCATAGTTGCCTAAAGGCCTTGTTCAAAGTGCCGAGTTGTAACGTCACCTCCTACACCACAGTACTCCTCGCGAGGGACGTATTTGGAAGCCACGGACCTCCGAAATTCAATTTTTTACAGTCCATATAATTTTGTTTACTTATGAATTTCGGGGGATCAAGACCCTCTAAATAAGTCCCTGGTGAGATATGTTGTGGTATCGGAAGTGACATTGCAAGTCGGCAGTATTTCTTTCCAGGTTGTAGAAGAGAAAAAACAAGAACTTTTTTTTCTATTTAAACACTAATTCTTAGTTACTCTTCTTAAATTAAATTCATTTAGAGAGTGAAATTTCATTCGATAGCAGGTCCCTTGCGAACAGTTATCTTCAATCACTTCTTGCAAATAAACTTGCTACTGAATTCCAGGACTTCAAATCCATAGTTGGTATCACCAGTTCTTGTAGAGGATAATATTACAATTCAGTGCTTGCTGCGTTCGGTTCAGGAAAAGCCTGAGTTCAGGAGACCGTGCAGAATAGGCTACTCTATTTTTCATTTGATATGTCACGATCAAAATTTTTATTTACATTCATACAAGACAGATATGAATCGTTACAGTCTGAAGGCGAAAATTCTTAAATGTGAGATACATAACAGGTTGGAACTGACGAAGTGTGCTTCCGACAGTAAAATGCTCGTTGGCAAGCAATTTTGACTTAATTAATTCTTTTCTGAAATTCGCAAGTGACGAAATTTCCTTGTATCTAGCAATAATTATTTAGAAGCTACAATCTTTTTTTTTTCAATTGTAGCCAATTCTTAATAGTTGCATTTGTCCCTTGCATATAAACGTGAGCAAATATGTTGTACTTTACAGTGCGCAATAAATTCTTACGCTAGACGTGGATTCATGTATCTGAGGTACATTTGTACAAGAACAGGATAAAGTTAGTGGGAAAGTTATATCTCTTCCCAAGAGAAATAATAGAAAGACTTGATTCTTCTGAGTTTAAAGTAGGACTTCGCATAGACAATGGGTATATTATTAAAATTAATTCTATGGCTTACGGATTCGCAAGTTCGTCGCCACACTAGCATTTTCGTCTTAGGATTCTATCCTGGGCCAGATCAAGCCAGTTTTCATCTCCAACCCTTCTAATATTGGCCTTCGAACAACGTCTCGGTCTTCCAAACTATCTTTTTCCCTCCGATTTTCTGACCTACAGGAAATATAATCTTTGTTTTTCTTCCATCCGATTTACACGGCCTGCCCACGTTAGTTGTCACGATGTCATTATTCTTACAACACCGACACCATATAATTAAAGTTACCGTAAGAAAATTTATTTAAAATTAGGTAAATATGAATTTGTGTTGCAAAAGCTTTCAGTCAGGAACTTCTTATTTGCTTAAATGTTTAATTTTATCATTATATGTATAAGCTTGTGCAAATACTGATTTTTTTTTCTATATTCTTGTTCCTTTCAAGAGAAATTGTATTATTTTCCTTTCAGACGTGTTTTTGACCTCTTGGACAATCTGAAAGCAAATCAGTTTGCTATCTAATGAAAAGCACCAAATAAAACATTTTCTACAAGCCAGCTCTGTAGTAGTTACTTGAATGCGACTTGCATGTGTCTTAGCATCATTCGTTGCAGCCAATGTTTTACTGAATTGAAAAAATCAAGAATCTAATCTGCCTGGTAATACGTTGTTTGAGATAAAATGTAGCAGTCAGTTTTACATATGTTTTTGCTGTTCCGTAGCAACATAATTTTGATTTTCTTTTAAATATGTATTTATAGATTCATTTCCTGTGGCCAACGATACTCAAGGAACAAGGTCCAATGTAGAAGAAAATAATGGGAAGCGAAATCTTAACGCAAACTGGCCTGAAGAATTCGTTGTATCGTGGAATAAGTTGCCAACAATGTTTCTCAATGAACTGCGCTATGTAAAAATGCTCTCTCCGCATTTACGGCGCAAATTTGTGCAGATTGTAGCATCGGAGATCCATAGGGCTTATCCAGGGCAAAAAAAAAACAATCACTTCAAATCATTGCAAATTATATTGTGGAGAATTACCCTGCATCTTTTAAAGACATGCTGGACGGAGGAGTTTCCGCCACAGGTTACGATTCACTGCTGCTACAGTTTATAAACAGGATTGAGAATCTTAATCGTGGAAATGCAGTTAAGAGAAAAAGACAAACAGATGATAGGGCAAACAAGAAAAAGAAAGATATGTTCGGTTGTTTAAATTAGGAACTTGATATGCCTATTGAGAAAACGCAGAAACAAAAACATGCCAGAGTTGAAAGAAATGAAAAATATAAGACCTAACACTGTTCATAAGAAGCACGTTAAAAACCTAATGTCATTAACATATTGTAGCCAAAGAAATTACATCAATTTAGGAAAGCCTATTTCAAATGTATCTGAAGCCTATGGTGATTGGAAAAAAAATCCAGTACTTCTTTTCGAGGTGCTATGGCGCAGAAAAGTAGCCACTGGCATTGATAAGAAAGATAAAAAAGATGTTTAAAATCAAATAACTTATGATTGCACATGCCGTCTAAATACTACGAAAAATGATGAACTTTATGTTTTTTCTTAATTAAAATAAATAACTAACGTACTATTTTAGACGTGCTATAATGCGCAAAAGTTGCATCTAGTACTGACAAGTACGAAGAAATATGATTAAAATCAGGCACCTTCCGATTCCGCACTAGCCATAAAATTCAACAAAAATAAAACTTTTTTACCATTTCTCGTAAATAAAGAGAAGATAGAATGAATTGTATGGGCGGTAAAAGCACTATGGCTTACGCCCGTCCCGATATGGGGGAAGCTCCTTAACTTTGTCACGTCTAAACATAGCTGTTAACTAGCTAAAGTTATAAAACGATGTAAAAGCTGAAGATGTAAAGTGTCTTCAGAAAAAGAAAATAGAGGTAAAAACTAAAGATGTATAGTGTTTAGCATAACAAGTTGAAAACGTGATGGTTGAAAATGGGCCTTCAAGAGATAAAATGAATTTTATGGGCGGTAACAGCACTATGGTTCACACCCGTCCCGATACAGAGGAAGCCCGTTATCTTTGTCGCATCTAAACTTAGCTGTTATTTGGATAAAATAAGAAAATCAAAACAGTAAAATCATTAAAAAGCTGAAGATGTAAAAGGTTCCGGAAAACACTTACTGTTGTAAATGGCCAGTACAACAATTAATAAGAACTAATGACGTATAAAGTCTTTAGCATAAGTCAAAAACAGGAAGGCTGTAAATGGGTCTTCACAGAATAAAACAATTGTAATACATAAAACTTAACAGCTAAGGGATATAATCATATCAAAGAGACGGGAGATAATCCTGTCTCACGAACATACATAAAAACTATCCGCAACATACCTGGTTCATCCCCTAACAATGACGCCATGTCATTAGGGATGTTGTATAACGTTGTCTGAGATGACTATATCCTTGACAACCTAAAAGGACGTAAAGATAAAAGATAAAATTAATTTTATGGGCGGTAACAGCACTATGGCTTACGCCCGTCCCGATACGGGGGAAGCCCCTTATCTTGGTCATATCAAAATTAGCTGTTAATTAAAATAATAAAAAAGATAAAAGATGAAGATGTAGAAGGTCTTCACTATCAGCCAACTGGTGTAAATGGCCAGTATAACAAGAAAGCCTGTAAATGGCCCTTCACAAGGTAAAACAAAAAGACATTATAAAAGTTAACAGCTAAGGAGCATAATCATATAAAATAAACGGTAATCATAAAAGTCTCTGCGAAAACAAGTAAAATATTACCGTTTAAGTTTAGGTTTATACCTAGGTTTACCTTTCCTGCCCACGAGATTAAAATCTATATCCATTAAGTGGTCCTGAATCATGTCTGAAGCCAAAGATGAACTTGGTTCATCGACAGTATGTGCAAACTCTTCCTGAGCTAACTGAGCAGACAGAACGTTCGTCAGAGTCTTTATGCTCGTAGTGAGAGGCGAAGTTCGAACTAACTTCGAGACTTTATACGGACTATAAGTAGTCTTAGCCCGTGGAGTTCTAGAGCTCTGCACAGGTGTTTTTTGTCCCTGACTCTGCGTCGGCATATGGAGAGGAGCCTCCGATTCTTTGGGCGGCTTCGGAGGGTCGTCATGCACATCACATACTGTTTGGGTTGATACATTAACTGTCTGGGTACCAACCGAGACAGTTTTAACTGCTAGTCTGGCTACAACATGTGAAAACGCACCAGAGGGAAGGGTGCGCTGAGAATCTCGTAATCGACGTTTAGCATCACCAGCGGATATTTTCTCCAAGACCATCAGCTCTCGAATTCGTTTTTCCTCCTGAAATATAGGACAGTCCCGCGACCAGGCCGTGTGTTCACCCTTGCAATGGACACACTGAGGTTTCAGTGATGTGCAAGGATCCTCACCATGGCTACTGGTTCCGCAAATTGCACAAACAGCAGAGGTCGCCTTACACGACGTGCTGGCGTGTCCATAGTGCTGACATTTAAAACAGCGGAGCGGACTGGGTATATATGGACGGACAGGTAAGCAATAGAAAGCAGCCATCACGTCCTTAGGAAGCTGTGGCATGGCAAACGTCAAAATTAGCGAGCTCGTGGGTTGCAGCTCGCCACTCTTACGTGTTTTAATCCGCCTAACGTTGACTACACCTTGGCTGGCCAGTTCATTCTTAATCTCCTCTTCAGGGACATCTTGCAAGTCCCAACAAGATATTACGCCCTGGCAAAAGTTCAGTTGACGGTGTGGTTCAACTTGAACTGCGAATGGTCCTAGGGTTTTTAGCTTTAGGAGATTAGTAGACTGTTTATTATTGGATGTCTCTACGAGCAAGGTGCCGTTGCGAAGCTTTTTAACATGCTTAAGTTCACCTGCAACGTAAGTAAGTTGTTTTTGTATTACGAAAGGGGATAACCCCTTCAAACCACTTGGATTTTCTGTTTCACTCATTACTTTAATCACAAGATATCGTGTAATAGACGGTACGATACTTGTCTGTTCCTCTACTGCGATTTTATCTTCTTTGTCACTGCTTGATGCATTAGCTGTATGCGCCTTCTTACTAACATCAGTGACGTTCTCTTCGCTCTCTCTCTTCTGTCTCTTTCGTTCTTTCTGCGAAGGCGACTTATTAGGATGTGGTGGAGCCAGGATGAATGAAAGCCGTAAATGCCCACACTTCTCCGTCTTCGTTCTGAGGAGCCAACGAGGCTGCCGGGTACTACCCTCATCACCCTTGTCAGCAAGCTGGAAATCGAGGCGAAGTCCAATGACTTGGCGTCGAAATCACTTGTACTCCCGACTGATGGATACTTGGGACACCCACTCCCCCGAGTGTTGGCGAGACCAAAGGTCCGAAGAGCTCCCCAATGGCGCACTTCCCAGTCTCAACGAGCTAGACCATCCAAGAATCTGCTGTTAAGAACTAGGCGCTATCCAATGGTTCCGCCCCCTTTCCCCTGAGCCCAGGGGCCAGCGTCAATGCAAATACATCCTGTCACATCCGTGGTCATTGCGCGGAGGTGCAACTCACAGCAAAAGAGGAGATGAAATGATGATCATCTGTGGATGAAAATGAGGTGAATGTGAATGGAACTCCTCTGTGCTGGTCCTCCTTTCAAGCAGCGTAGGTGTTTAGCTGCGAGGGCTGATTGCAGTCAGCAAAAGCCAGCTGGACGGTGAGGTCGCCAATTCCCTATGCCTTTTTAGGCTGATTGCAACGAGCATAAGCCGGGCGGACGATGGGGTCGCCAAATCCCTACGCCGTATACGAGCAGCGATGGTCTGCTGCTCGGGCTATGTGATGGTTTCATCACGTTGCGGTCCGTAGAACTGCGATGGGGTCGCCAATCCCCTACGCCAGTGGGAAGTAAAAATGCTCAACAGAGAACCACTTTCGCCCTGCTGTTGGACTTCCCATAGGCAGCAACGATGTTAGCAGCTGCCAGGGCTGATTGCAGCCAGTAGAACTGACTGGGCGATGGGGGCGCCACTTCCCGACGCCGGGCCTAAAAGGACGTGACGAAACCTTAAAACTACATTGCAACTACTACAATGTGGTTGGTCTAACCGTCGCAAGAGATATCAGTGTGTCAGGCGACTGTGTCCTATACGTAGGCGACATAAAAGTACTTCTTCATGCCTACTATCTCGGCAAGATGATTTCCATGGAGCAACGGTTACCGTAATTTCTTTCAAATTTATTAACAGCAACGTCATCCCATCGTCGCAGCCATTCACTCCTTGTAGCTTACCTAGATCACATGTACTGAATTGGGACATGCTGAATATCAGTGTTAGCTCCTAAAGAGGCCTCACGAGCTGCTTAGTCTGCCAATTCATTACCATGGATACCAACATGATTTGGTATTCACGAACAGACAACCTCACCATCGGTAGAGCGGATGGCGTATGTCTTACATAGGACATCTTGCACGAGCGGATGCTTAGAATACATATTATCAAGGCTTTGACCAACACTGAGCGAATCTGTACAAATAAGGTTGCGGTTGAAATCACCTACAAGACTAAAATCCAAAGCCCTTAAAAGAGCTTATAGCTCAGAAGTAAAAATACTGGCTTTGTGATTAAGACAAAATTGGTGGGTTTGGATTTTAGTCTTGTTCGTGGTTTCAACCGCATCCTTGTTTGTACAGATTTGAAGAGTGTTGTTCAAAGACTCGTCAATATGTATTCTAAACATCAGCTCGTGCAAGATATTCTCTGTAAGACACACGCCATCTACTCTGGCGGTGGTGAGGTTGTCTTTTCGTGGATACCAAGTCATGTTGGTATCTATGGTAATGAATTGGCAGACGAAGCTGCTCGTGAGGCCTCTTTAGGAGCTAACGTTGATATTCAGCATGTCCCATTTCAGCACATGATGATATATTATGGGCAAGTTACACGGAATGAATGGCAGCGACGATGGGATGACGTAGCTGTGAATAAATTGAAAGAAATTAAGGTAACTGTTGCTGCAAGGAAATCATCTTGCCAAGATAGTAGGCATGAAGAAGTTTTTTTATGTCGTCTACGTATAGGACACAGTCGCCTGACACATGGATATATGTTACGATGATTTGATCCACCACATTGTAATAATTGCAATGTGGTTTTAAGTATTCGTCACGTGCTTTTAGATTGTCCCGGATATAATCATCTCAGACAACGTTATAACATCTCCAATGACATGGCTTCATTGTTAGGGGATGAACCAAGTATGTTGCGAAAAGTTCTTTTGTTTGATGAGAGAGGTTTATCTCCGTCTATCTGAGAAGACTGTGTTCGTTAGCTGTTAAATTTTATGTAGTATTGTTTTATTTTTGTGAAGGCCCATTTACAGCCTTCACGTTTTTACCTTTTATGCTAAAGACCCTATACATCTTTAGTTTTTACCACAATTTTATTTTTCTGAGACAGTTTACATCTTCAGCTTTTATATGATTTGATAATTTTAGTTAATAGCTATTTTTAGACGTGACCAAGATAAGGGGCTTCTCCCGTATGGGGAAGGGTGTAGGCCATAGTGCTGTTACCGCCCATAGAATTCATTTTATCTTATCTTGCCCATGTATTTAGCGCCTGGGGAGTTTGGAATTTCTTCGTGACATATTGAGAGGCTACGGGGTGAAATTTTTCCGCCTAGTGTATAGTACAGCGTGGCTCTTCGTCACATTGATGTGCATTCTCAATTTCTCAAACCAGGCTGTGAGTGCATCAAAGCTGCCGGTTCATGGCGATGTATGTAAACTTTGTTGTTGATTTTTTGTTTCCACTGAACGTAGAGGTATCATCGGCAAATGTGGCTATTGTACATGATGGAGTGTTGGGGAGATCTCCTGTGTAAAGTGTGGGGGAGAGGACGCTGCCTTGTGGGACTCCTGTCTTGACGTGTAAATAACGTAGTCGAAGAATGTGTGACGCGCGACCCGGGTACCAAGGGGAATACGCGGTTCGGGAGAAGCGGAATGCGGGAAACTCACATATTAGAATTCACACGAACTTTGTGGATTAAACATCTCTTCCACAGCTGTGGTTCTTACAAAATTGTGAGGACTCAACGCTAAATCGCGAACCGAAACCGGTATGCCGCAAGGCCAGCCGTCTAGCGTTGCGGGAGTGCGTGAACTTTCGGGATTAACGATTACTCATCCTCGAAGAAGCCCCCAGTGCCTGACCACCAATCCTATGGATATGGATGGTAAGCGGAGTACCGAGGTAACTGGATTGGCAATGTTAATAGTGTTATGCAATTCGAAAGAAGTATGAAGTGCAGTGTGAATGTGCGGTGTGGTTGAAGATTCGGCTGTGAAGAAATTTCCAGGATAGGCCCCAGTCTATACGGATATGGAGGGTGTGTCCCAGCCCCCTGGAATGAACTTTAACGGCTGACTTCCCTGGTGAGAATGGATGATGAAAGTGAAAGTAGTTAGGATAAGCTTAGAGTAGATAGGTGAAGGATACAAATTAAATTCTGATACGGAGCAATTCATAGGGAATTAAATGTAAATGTAAACTATTATTAACACTTATTGTGATAATTTTTATTTTGGTTTAAAATGTATAGATAGAGGAACTGAAGTCCATATAAATGAATGATTGTGTAGTGTCCTTGTATTTGAATTGCTTCTATTTTTAGAAATATTTTATATATCATTAATGAGTATATTACGGAAAATGAAGTATTAATTTTTATTAAGGTAGTTATACAGATAGCACAGTGCGGGAAGTGTTTTCAATAACGTAATTTAAACTGTATAAATGAAAAAAACTGATACTAACAATAATAACTAGACAACTATGTAAGGACTAATAATACCGATATATAGGATTAGTAAGGAAGACACTTAAGAAAATACTGAAGTCACAACATAAAAGCAGGAATTAATAAAGTGAAAAACATTACTAAATAATAGTATAATGTAACCCAAATAAACAATAAAATCTTAATACATTAAACCACTAACACCAGTGTACTTAATATATGATTGTATTTTGTTACAGCTCAGGTCCATGTATGTACGTATTGTAAACTGAAATGAAAGGAAAAAAATAAATAAAAGAAGAAATTCCCCACTCGCGGAAAAAGGGCCTGGATTTGCCAGCGGGAGCCAGGCTAAAAGAACTTCCCCGGTCCCCCTCTCTTTGTCTTGACGTGTCTGATAGAGGAGAGCTTGTCATCTTTGGTGACACGGAATGTTCTGGCGCTGAGGAAGGAGTGAAGTATCTTGATGAATGAGGATGGGATTCCTAGATCGTGCCACATCTAGATCCTGTGGGCGTCGAGGAAAACACCTGTGGTAACATGCAGATCATTTATTTAGTCCTTTGGTAAAGTGCTCAACTACTCTCAATAGTTGAGCTTGTGTATCATGGCCCGACAGGAAACCGAAGTGGTGAGTTGGGGATGAGGTTCTTTCCGAGCATGATTTTTTGCAATCGGTGTAGTAGGAGTCTTTCCTGAGGTGAGGAAGTAGGGAAAGAGTTTTACAACTTTCAAGTAAGAGGATTTTTGCCAGGTTTCGGGATC
>JAGDQP010047350.1:0-11470 GCA_022664845.1 Lepisma saccharinum
ATACTTTCCACGAATTTTATTTTGAGAGTAACATTAAGTACATCAATTACATTGTCAATAAATTTCCCACATAAACCACTTAAGCTCATAGATCCATTCGCATTATATTCAGGAATCATTTGAGGAGGCAAGTTCATTGTATATATTGAAAAAGGGCATTTATTCAAATTTCTAACTTTACTTGAAAACATATTAACACCAGTTCGAAACACGTCTGGTCTACATTCATCAAAGATGACCTGAACACTACAATTTTGTACGAAAGGTACGTATGAATAAATAAGAATGGAATTATGTTCAATAGAAGACTCATTATTATTTCGTACAAGCAGGACGATATTTAATAAGTCTTCCTGAAAGGATGTCTCAAACGTACTTTGAATATCTGATAACGCATATTTTGGGTTAGTGAGTACAACTATGAACTTTGCTCGTGGATTCCAGTACAACGATCGTTTTGAACTTCTTATAACATTAAGAAAAGAACGCAGTTCTCTCAACACTATAATGTAATTAATGCTTTGCCTGCTATACTGCCATACGTAGAAACCTTGCGAGTGATCAGCTTGTGAAAGCTTTAAACTATTAGTATTTAAAATAATAGAACCATTTCCATATGGTTTCATCAAGTAATCAGTGAGTACATTGTCATTTTCCTGTAATATTGCCAATGTTCTTGTCTTGCCAAAATGTTTATTTACAATTTCTGCTGTGCAATTAGTCAATTGTTTCCAAATGCTTTCTTCTTCAAGTTGAGCAGAAATAGTTTTCATCTGCTTCACTGTGGAAAGTTGCATGAGGAAGCAGACTAACAATATTTTAAGTTCCATGACGATGAAAGGGTTAAAACTGAAAAAGATTAAAGTTTTAAAAATACGGCAATGTGCATTAATACATTACATACTATATAATAATTTTCTCTACACACGCACATGTATTATATATATATAAATATATTGAGTAAAACAATATGATGCATAACTAAGGAAATAGTAGACATCACAATTAAATACCAAATTACGTAGAGCCCAGTCTGTGGGCTACTCACATGTATTACCGCCAGTCTTCAGCAGTGACTATCCTATTCGGATGGCTAATATTCCGTTGTAATTGCGGTGGTACATTTCCAATGACACCTCAACCACTTTTCTAGCTCAACTAATTCCTAAGTTATAATCCCCCCCTTTATCTCTGGCACCGCCCCTGCAATGTGTATGATCTATACGGATTGGATTCATCTTAATGTGAATATTCCTATAATACCTCAACCAGCTTCCCAGCCCTATTAGTTATTGCGTAGAAAATTGCTCTCTATATCTGGCGCCGCCTTTACAATGCAAATGAAAGATACGGGTTTGAACTCGTCTTCCTGAGACCTTTGTAATGATACCTTAAGGGAGGGGATTTACTTCTTTGGGGTCGAAATTCTCAATTTTGCAATAATTATGTTTTCGAAATCTACGGCTCTTAAAGTTTATGGCTTCCAAATTTTATGCACCTATGGCAAGTGGAAGCCCTTCAAATAATTAATTGACTTTATATATCTGTTGAATTTTGGGGATTAATATAACCCATTTTATTTCTTGTTGTACTAGTTTCTTCTACATCATTTCCTCCATTTAATAATATTTCCTTTATTGTTACAAAAACAATCTTAAAAAAATTGATAAAATCTTTATGTCATATGTAAATATTTCACAGCGTGGATGAGGCTAGGAGCTCAAGCCTTCCATTCACAGCAGCTTGCAAATTATCTTTTTCAAGAGGATGCCATCAAGAGATTTCAAGAGGTACCTTATGTGTGTTGTCTCCATCACAAATTTAGTGGATCAGTATCCACTGTATGTGTCCCGTTTTTATGTATGAGTTCTCTGCATATGTGGCTGTCACTGCACCGTATGTGTATATATTCTCTAGGATATAGGCTCTTATATTTTTGCGTGTGGATGTGTACACTATGTGTACATTATTGATACACATTCGCCAATTGGATTTCAAAGACATTTTCTTTGTGTTATCACCCATCCAGGAACTGACCGTGCTAGCAACTGCTGTTTGACTTGTATCAGTGGTTTAAACGCAGGAATATAGAATAAGAAGAAGGGAGCGATAAAGCTGTATATTGTGCTTTTTGATATCCACTGAGCGGAACGAATTTCGCTCCCAGTCCGGAACGAATTTCGACACTTTGTCAGGATGTAGTGCTCAATTAGTGCTATCGAATCTAATAATTGACCGAATTCGTGCCGTTCATACAGGCTATATAAATAGCCCCATTGTTGGAAGGATTTAATTTGACACCTGTTCCCTCCCAGTGAGCACGAATTCTGAAACTCTGTCAGCATTTAGTGCTCAATTAGTGCTGTACAATGACACATTTCTTTCAACCCACAAGACTTAAATTAGCCTAAAATGTAGCCTCAACCTAAAGGTGCCAATCTCAAGTTAGCCCCTCCCAGTCCAGAACGAAGTCGGAAACTCTGTCATGATTTAGTGCTCAATTAGTACTGTCCGACAGTTCGTTCTGCTCTGTTTGGCTCAAAAAGTAACCCAATGTTGTCAGCATCGAATATATTAAAATGATGCTTTCTGCATCAGCGATAACGCATTACATCTTACTCCGGATTCTGATTCTCGTTCTGTTCCCCTACGGCGATATAATTTACTCGTAACCAAAACACGTTTTCTAAAAGAAATGATGGTGTTATATCTCAAATTTCCTCCTTTTTAAATTGCAAACAAAGAAGAAGAATGATAGCAAAGGACAAAATAGCTGTACAATATATATGCCCTTTCGCCACCTGCAACGGTAATAAATACATGTCTGTTACTCTCTCAAAAATGTATTTTTAAGATCTAGAATGATGTGGAAAGTTTCGTTTCGCTTCACTTATCTCAATATATACGAAATATTTGGTCATTGATGAAGGCTGAAAGGAATATAACTTTTTTCAGATTTGTCTCGATCACTATCCTATGAATAGCAAACATATCAACTACGATTTCGTAGTCAATGAAGATATCCCATTTGCTAGCGATGACAAACTAACCCTCTATTAGCTCACCCTTCATATATGTCAAATCAATTTCAGATTAAAAATTACCACTCAGTGTACACACTCGTTACTGGAAATAGTAATCTTCAGAACATAATGCAGGTTTGGGAAAACAGTTTTAAGTTTTCGCTTGCCACATATTTTGACAATTCATGAGCAGGCTGCCAACGCTGGAAAATTTCCTCAAATACTTGACAGGATGAGACCATCAACATGAGAGTTACACGTTTTCGCTGTCCCCTTCCAAATCTACATTCAACTTTTTTTCGCTGTGAAGGTATGTAGGGCAACCATTTTTCCGAACTGTTAGAAACCACAAGGAAAAGCGTTGATTTACCTAGCCAACCTTCACAGAAAAAACAAGTCGATTGTACATTTGGACATGGATGGAGACGAATCGTCTAATTCTCATGATGATGTCCCATCACATAACATTTGGGGAAATGTAAACCTTTCAGTGTTGGCAGCCTTCCTAAGAGTTGCTAAAATATTTTGCAAGTTAAAACTGAAAACTGTTTTCCTAAACCTGAATTATCTTCTGAAGTTTTCTGTCGCTTGCCAATAACGAATGTATCCACTTTCTAAGTTGAAACCTATTTGAAATCTACAATGGGAATAGGAGGGACCGAATAAACGGTTTGCTAATAATTGCCAGCGAATAGGGACATCTCCATTGTTTATGATAAAAGTGGTTGACATGTTTGATCCTTAAAGGATATTGATTACGACAAAACTGATTCTTTAGTGACACTGATATGTGAGATGATACAAATGTTGAGTACTTCTAAAATTCACCTTTGCTACATATCTAACTGGTCGACGTGATGTGTCATACAGCACCAATTCAGTTTGGTGTCCACTCACACTTTTATTTTCCCTTTGCTAACAAAAGGGTTAGTGTTAAGAAACTATGATGTACGCGGAGAATGTACCAATCAGTGTATCTCTAACTATTTTAAGTGTTTTTTTGTTTCTTCTGTGAATAAATTTTGTGACCCTTAAAAATAAATATGTTTCCTTTCTAAAATTAAAGAATACCTATGAAATGCAGCATTTGAAAATACACTGTCTTTTCTTGGGGTGGGTCAACCTAAAGGGGGTGGGTCCTGCTGAGGTAAGGCTTGCATGACCTCTTTCGAAATGAATGGGCGCCCCTGCTTATCCTCCTGTTAAAGGGAATCTCTCTTAACAACCACATGCCCTGGAGAAAATACCTTACTTTCTACCGTACAAACGAAACAAAAGTGTAAAATGACCCCCGGTTCTGGCGGTGTACGATAAACAAGCATAATAAATATTACTATATATCTTGTTGGTTTGTCTATGTACTGAAAGTGATCAAGGTATCCTTGGGAAAAACACAATCAACTTTAACATTTTATTTGTCTGTGTCCTTCCCGTGGAAGAGCAGGTTATTTCTACACTTCAACATGCTTCATCAAAGCTGGCCGCGTGCTGACAACAACATGAAGTTTTATATTTGATCACCAGAGGTATATAACTTCGATTGAATAAACCTCGGTTTGCCCATATGGATCGATATTGATCAACATAGATAGCGGTAACCGACATGGATCGATATGGTTCCATGACGGATGATCTATTTTTTAATTTTGATTTATTCATTATGAGCAGAATGTTTTGTAGAAAATCGGGAGTAGATATTGATCCTAAACCAGGGTGTTTTTAAATTTTTAATACGCTCACATTCCTTTCTAATGGATTTTAGAGAAAAGAGATCTTGTATTCCATTAGTAGCTTTTCACGATAGATATTTGCACTTAACACCACTTAGCTTTTAGATAATGTCAAGATAAGAGTTAATACCACTCTAAAACCACTTAATGAGATAACTAGTACACTTTGAACAGCATTAGATAGAGTGCTTGTAGTCTTATGACTGCAGCAGCTCTTAGTACGACCGAATGCCGTTCATTTGCGCATGTGCAGGAGTATGAATAAAGTGTGTCGGTGTTTAGGTTATGAATATTAGTTGCTATGGCTACCTCAACTATGGACAAAGCTATTCCAATTGTTTTTAGTTCAAGCGTATTGAAGGACAAGTCTTTATCGTCGTGCAAGTGTTCCTCCTACTGGGTGGCGGAATGCTGTATATTAGCAAGTATACAAGCATATGAGTTTTCAAACTACCTGTTATGTTTAGGCTGCTATACGAATCAACTAAGCCAGCGTGATCACACTTGTGCTGGTCATCACAATGGATATATTTTTTCGTACGCCACTCCTGAGGAATTAGCAACACTGTTTGGTACACGTACTAAATCCATTTCGCGTGACTCGAAGACGGCGGATGAATTTATTGCGTTGTACCTGCAATCTCACGAGTCAGCTAAAGCAGCATTAAGGGAAAAGTTTGATTGGGGAGCTTCAACGCATGTTAAAATTAAACCGTGGAGTTTTGGTTGACTTGTTGCTGAAGAAGGATATGGAGGCCTCTTCAAGACCAAGTGATCCCTTACTAGTGCTTTTACATATTTTATTAATAATCACATTTTTAGTATGGCTCAGCGTACGAGTTGTGAAGGTGACTTTATTGTTTATCAATGTGTTTTGTCCACCATTAGTTCGTACTTGAAAACGAACCCCATTGAATGTACCAATTGTAATTTACGTAAACCCCCCAATTGCCTGTACGTGTGAAATACGGTTACAGTAATTGCTCAGCATGTATCCAGTCACATGAACGATCCTGAACAGTTTAGTGAATATTACTGAATTTTCGCTGCTCAAAGTCATACACATATTATGAAGACACCTTTTCTAAACGTAGTGCATCAGTTCATTAAGGATCCCAAGTGCATTGCCCAATTGATTCCTTTAGTGCTTCAACATCAACAGCATCAGCAGTCGATTTCAACGAGTGTACGTGTTTTATGTGCAAGGCAGTTTATAATCGATTTTCAAGGTTTTAAGATTTCTCCCAACGAGTATATTATTCGTGAATACTGTTTGGTTGCGTGTGATGCGACACTAATATTCCATTCTCTGGTAAAATTACCCTGTGAACGTTCAGACTTAGCTGTAGGGTACCAACGTCAAGTGGATTGGCTAACGAATAATCTGCACGGGTTAGAATGGACTACATCCAATGGGTTTAGTGTATCACACGTTCGTCATATTGTTGCTCAATGTTGCGAGAGTGGTTCCACGTTTTATTGCAAAGGTAGTGAAAAGAAGATTGTTTTAAGTAAGATATTTCAGTTGTCCAGTGTATCAAACCTTGAAGAACAAGCATGCCCCGCCTTGCGTACATTATAGTTTAAAGTTAATATTTCGAATTGTATATATCATCAACCAGTGCAGGAGTATGCCTGCGCATTACGTTTATGTATCCAACCAATTACAGTATTGGCTAAAGTTTCAATCGTCAAAGGTGGTGGATGCCATATTCACATTACATATGTAGATTTATTATTAATAAATATATATACCATCCAAGAAAAAGGTGATTATTCTTTTCTTGAAATGAAACTCAAAGGATTAGAGGTAAAACAGTTTTTATTACAGTAAACTACTTTACTACAAAGGTGTTACAATTTACATTTTTGTTGCTTTTTTATTTTTTGAACGTACTTGCGAACAAGCTGATCATTCCATGTTGGGTTATTAGTATACAATTTGGTTTGAATATTTACATTTCGTACTTTAAAGTACAAATATACAAGACAAAACATACCACACAGCAAGGAATCATCAACCTGGTATTGAATATCATTAACATGGTAGACTTTACAATGTCTTTGGAGGAAATGAACAAGTGTTTTACACGGTGGTTTTGCAAGAGGATCAAAGTAAAACCCACGTCGCTGTCTATTAATATACAAGGTAACCCAATGTGTACCTTCACGATACGATGGACTAAGGTTTACAATTAAGCAAACAGGTGGTTGTACGATTGCAGGTATTGTGTCCAGTGCATAAATGCCACTTAATACGGATGCTGTACGGCAATCACGTAACACCACGTCTAGAAGGTCACTATTCTACTTACTTATGTGGAGGTACACTCATTATCATCATCATCATGTACACTGGAACTAGGAGTAATGGGAGAGGGGTTATATACACATGCTGGATTGTGCGGGATGTATTGTGCTAAATTATGGTACTGTAGGAATTGGGCATAACACTGAGCCTCGTACAATGCACAGCGAAATGCTGGAAACTGGTGCTGGTAATGAGCACAATGACTAGCAGGAAATAATAATTGAACAGCTTTAGGACACTGCACATCCTCGAGGTTAACAACGGTACAACCGAGAAGTTGTTGTAGGTACCTCTGCCTACGCTCTAAATGAGTGTACAGAGTATCAATGCATTTTGTATACTTAACAAGGATACGTCGTAATTCACTGTACGAAATAACACCATCGCACCAGTCAATACCAAATACGTGCGTGGCTAGGTAATCAATATCCAGCTGAATGGTGAGTGGGAGTTCACTGGAATCAAAAGGATCTTGCAATACCCAATTTTGCATGATATTAGCATCGGGACTTACGATGGCTACTTCTTTAACGATGTAATCCTCATCGCCAGTTTGGTCAAAATCAGAGAAATGAATTATTGCACGCATGCTGTTGCCAACTCACTACTACCGAGAGAAGGTACCAGTGTACAAAATCTTTTATACTATTGCTGACACATTAAAGCGTATTGTCGGTATAGATATTACGGTCCTTATCGATTTGGATCAGGGAATCAAACTGAGCATAGACAACACAGGTGATGGATTGCGCTAAACGTTCAGTAAAACCAATTTTAATATTGACCGGAGAATCCTTAACGACATCCCAATCGTATCGTCAAGAGTACTTGTTGGAGACAGTATAAATGCATACATTGTATAACTGTATATCCATTAGGATAATCATGAAAGGTAATAGTATGTCCATTTTGATGAAATATGCCAGTGCCGGAAAACAAGGTTTGGTAACACGGTAAAAATAAATTGTTTGCCAAGTCTGGTGTCAATGCTGTGGGAGGATACGATTTCGAACCTACTTGAACCTGAAGTTGATTTAAATCAAAGTGTTGGAATTGGAACGGATTTTCATTGTATTGACCATTGAATGCAGTATTTGCGAGGAACCCAATCACAAGACCTTTAGGGACGTTTCCTAAGAAGACATTAGATTGTGTACGTTGATACGATTTGAGGGATGGTATGAACACGTGTTTCCACACTCGTCAATGGTAGTTTGGCTGTGTTTTTAAGCATATAGCTATTCAACTGAAGTGCTAAATCCGCAGATATATCCATATGGCGGGCATACAGTATGTCTTCATCAAGTTGAACTCTATAATTGTAATTGGCAGCACCCATGAGACAGAAATCATTTTACTACGATGAAGTTTTACACGAAGAGATACCTTATTAGGAAGTATACGATCAATGCTAGCAATATCTGTATACAATCGACTCATCATTTCAAACTTAGCACTCCCAGTAACATAGCCACTACGTTGTGGAAAGCGTGTATTGGCATTACCTAACGTATTAAACTGACCAGCTTTATCCTTATACCATAATGCACTAGTTAGGTGGGTATTAGAGGCATCACCCGAGTAATTAAGAACGGTTTCCAGGTAGGCTCGGTAAGGATGCGTGCCTGATGAAGATGAAATAACCTTTTCATTGATGAAATATACACTTGCTAGAATAGTGAATGCAAGAAATTATTGACAGGTGCTACAATATCTCCAGCAACAGTAGGCGGACCTGCTGCAGCTACTGCTTAATTAAACCCTTCAGCGGTTTGAATTTTACATTTTACGTAGTGGTAAAGGTATCCTGGATGTATATACTCAGACGTATCTCCAGGAATAAGAAACTCAATAGGTCCTTCGAAGGTGAGTGTTAATATGGGTCGGTATTCCACTATTCTAGAAGATTCAATAACGGTTTGCGTCATGGGTACGGATACTAAATAGAATTTATTGGTACAACACTCTTTACTACCGGGTGTAAGGAACGACATGGTGTTTAGCTAAAATCTCGTGGTTGTTTAGTTGTACGTTTGCGGTGCTTTACTGGTGGTCCAATACGTCTGGGTGCTCTACGTTTAAGTGCCCGTCGTTTACCACTACCGGTAAGCAACTGACCCAACTTAGTTTCTGCCTTAGTCTTTAAACTTGATCCCACCTCCCGTATTCGTGCCTTAAGTACCCCTTTTCGAGTTTATGTTTATATTTGCTAACACATACGTACACACCCGTCCGCAACCTACGAACAGGTTTTCGTTTTTGTTTGGTACCGTAGAGTGTGTGCCATACACGATTGACATTTGTATTGACTTGGTGCCATTTTAATTGTGGAATGTGTCGTGTGATTATAACTTTGAACAAGTTGGTTTAGGATGTCAATGTACCGGTACGTATTTTCCGCGGTAAAGTATTTATATATGTTTTCCTTGAGTGTGCGGATAAAACATTCCACAAAAGCAGCTTTTACTTCCGAATGTACGCTGTAATAATTGATTTTATACTTGTCAAACTCGTTTCACGTGTTGATTGTAAAATTCCGTACCTAAATCTGTTTGACAGTGTGCTAACGGTAGTTTAAGCGTTTTCAGAATAGATGTAATGGCTTCCGCTACAACCGGCTCCGTTTTATTTTTAACAGGAATACAGTTCGCATACCGTGAAAACACATCAATGGAACATAGTATGTATTTGTACCTATCATTGTACTTTGTCACATTTTGCATATCCGCTAAATCCATCTGCAGTAATTCGTTTGGTCCACTAACATAATATTGTTTTCGTGGAATGATTTTACGTACGGGTGCATGTAATGTATAGGCCTCCTGTGATTCTAAAAACTGTTTAATGGTTCGTATGGACTTGCCCGTTTTCCGTTTGAGTTTTACTATGCTTCCTAGAGATACTTCCTAGAGATACTATACGTATAATACACCTTGGATAGGGACATGGTTACATTTTATAATATTTAAAGTTTAGAAACTTTGTACTTTGTTTCCTTAATTTACCCTTTCCCTTCTTTGCTTTTGGAAGAGTGCGTTTTCCAACCTTTTGCATGTGCACTGCACCCACCCCAAACTGAAAACTTACTAGTTCTTTGGGAATATTAATTTCCTGGAGAACCTGCTTAAACGACTGAATACCAATCGGATGTCGGGGTGCACGTTTTCGTACCACCTCATTAACAAGATCAATGATATTGGAACCAGGAACAATGCTTTGATCTATGCTGACCACACCTGTTGAATCCCAACTGATTCGATTGGATGCATGCAGTAGGTTTAATAAGACGCCTGTTCTACGACTTAGTTCTTTTGGAACCGAATAGAGAATTAACTGAAATAATTGGTTTAAAGATGCTGTGCCTGCCGACAAGTTCGAATCCAGTAGGGGTAATGCGATTTTTATGTGCTTGTGGGGTATGTTGGAAGTACCTGTGCAAAGCCTGTGGATACATTTTCCATTTTTCTTCCGGTGTAATATCAGTACGTTGTAGTATATTTTGCATTTCATGTTCGAGACGTGCTTGATGTGATTCTGTGGATTTGACGCTGGATACCATTTGTATTGTTGATTGAACGGTTACCAAGATCATTTTTTGAAATTGTTATGCAACTATTCTATTGGTTAAACAGGCTTCCGGCAACTGCGGTTACAATTGGTGCTAATAGTAATGGAAGTAATGCACCACCTTTTTGTAGGAGTAGTGGTCGACGTTGTTTTACACTACTCTTTGCAAGGGACAGGGAACGTAGCGTCTTTTTATGCCTACGCAGAAGTACCTTCTGGCGTGGAGACAAGCGAATGTTACCATTTATTGTGTTTTTAGCAACCTGAGCAATGGTACGTATGAGTCCTCCTGATACTTTTTGGAGGATACGCTTCCGTTGCTTGCCTTTGCATTTGCAAAAGGCACGGAGCTCGCTCCTGTAATGCTGTAGGCTTGACATCTTAATGTCAACTGATGGTAATGGGGGTATGCATGTATTTTACATGTGCATAGACATGCATGGTTTCATCTGGAAATATATTTGTTCGTAATCGTAAAGCATCTGATGTTTGCTCCGTTAAATCAAACATGAGGTAACTATGTGGTTTTTCAGTGGCTTTTTCAAATACTTCTATAACACCCTTACTGTGTCTTGACATTACTTGCCTTGCGAGGTATTCGGTTTGTAATTTATCACGTGGGTTTTTGAACACTACGAGATAATGTGCGTTCAGTGATATATCACGTGCGTGTTTTCATTTTGGGAATAGGTTCTGAACAATAAAGATGACAGTTAGACATTTGTGATGTGCGTATCGGGTAAAAAGATACGCAATGTCACGGTTCGTTTCATTCATAAGATCATCGATATTCAATAGTGCAATACGTTGAAAGTTAAACGTATCCATCTCTGGAATTC
>JAGDQP010047351.1:1989-12987 GCA_022664845.1 Lepisma saccharinum
ATCAACACGACAATCATTACTTTTGAATATAATGTTCACTTCCAATTACAACAGCTTCAATTCATTTAGAACATCAGAATCAACATCGAGAAGAATGACTAGCTTTGACATATTGTTTCTAGTTACGGTTGATTTGAAATTCTCTGGGTAAAGCCATATTAAGTATTTCAACACATTTAGTGCAATTGGAGTATTTTGCACAATATATTTGTAAGTTGCTGTGTACCGAGCCAGTACATTTTTCAGTCCACCAGGACCTGCTTAGTCTTCTTAGAGTCATGATCACACTACGCATCTGAGACAGAAAGAAAATTTTCAGCGCTCACAAGCTATCGTCCACTGTTTTCACAGAACCAACATCTTTCTTGACGAAACGGAGGTAAAGTGATTCTGCAAATTTTGTAATTAATAATTGAACAAGAAGTTGCTTTCCCGCAATGCTCTTATTATACTTGAAAAAGTTTTGTACTTGATGTGAGAAACTGAATTTCAACTTTTGTGGTTGTTCCTTTGATAAACTTTCATATATTAATAGATTGATATCGTTTGAAATTCATTCGACGTGACGCTTTACGAGGAATATGTTTCATAAAGTACTTCAACGAGTGCATCCCATTGTTTCAGAACCCATTGACAGGCTTCGAAGAGTGTCAGCTACCTACTTGAAGTGTATTTTAGAAGATGGTGTTTAGACCCGAGATTGTATTCTGCAAAAGTCTTCCCATCTGGAAGACCAATCACTGAAAAAGAAATAAATTACAATCAATTACTGTTATCTATACCGAATTGCTCTAACTCTGACTTAAAAGCATTATGTACAATGTATAGTCATAACATGTATGCGTTTTTGTACAGGAGCACGTGATTTTGAATTCATCCGCTAGGTTGCTCTGGCATCGACCTCATATTCTATTACAAAACATTAGTTTTAACGCTGCCAGAAATGGGGAAGCGTGCTAAGTCTATCTACTATGAGGTCGATGGTATAGTACCTATGTCCACCAAGTGCTTCTTTCTCATAGGCTATTATTTACTCGTTCATTAAGTATTATATCTTTTTATTGACGTTTTTATTCCATCATATCCCAAGATTGAAAGAGACATTCTATGCAAGTTTGCACCCTATTGCAAAATTGATGTGTTTTACTATATCTTCACCTTTTACATACCAAAAAATGTTTACAAATGAGAGTTTTCAATTTGTTTTGTGTCATTTGAACAGTATCTTATAATCATTTGAAGCTATTTTTTCCTACACTATTTGTTGTTTTATCATATTGGAGTGTGTAATACCTGGTAATACGGTGAATTAAAACCATCATGAATTACCTTTTGCCTGAAATATGAAGCAGAACCATCTCGTTACGTATCTGATAGTGGAACATTTTAAATTATGTTTCCTGGAAATATTTTATGAAAAACCACACCGATATCATTTGACGAAGCAGCTACTATATTTTGATCACAGGCTTACCGCGGATGAGCTTCGTACGAGCCATATCTAATGAAATAACTTCAGACGCAATCGGAGAGCTTCGTTTTTGTTCGTGTTTTCCTCTTATAAAACTCTCCTCTGCTTCCCCAGAGCCTGGGTGAGTTGTGTAGAACAATCATGAAATAAATACTACAACGTTGCCGCATCTACACTCGGCAGTTCCAGTTCACTGTGACAGACTGCTACTGCATTCTCATTGTTGCTAATTTTTACAAGAAAATTAATATTATGGTTCTGGAAGACTTTGTATATGAATCACGCGTTAATTATTTTTTTACGCTCATCTTGCGTGAAACTTGGCAACAATGCTCCACTCACACTCTCACCGCTTAAAGAACAGTACATGATCATAATAGTGACCATTCCAGAAGTTGTAATATATAATAGTAATATATAGTAGCCAGGCCAGATTTATTGCATTCTTTTAACTAAGAACGGTTGAGTGATTCTCTCTCAACTTTGATTTTTGACTTCCAAAAAGTTAGAAATATTTTTTTAAGCATGGGATCATTTTTATTAGTTCTGGTAACTTTCTTTCTTCTTAAAATAATATACGTCACGCAGTTTAGCACAAGAATCTAAACTTACTCCACAATATAAAATGAAAATTGTATAATTATGTTACTTCTATCCTCTGGCGTTATTTATCCAGTAAAATAAAATGAGGTTCATTATATGCAATACTTGTGATTAAACTTATAAGAATCATGAAACACCATTAGTATGATAACTAGAAATTCGACACATATTTTAGATCACAACATCATATCAACTTGACTGAAAAGCAGAAAACGTTAATTTACAGCAGTGATGGGAATATCAATAACAAATTAAGCATTCTTCAACTACGAAAAGACGAAGGCTGTTTTAGAAGATTGTATGAAGGTCTTATTTTAAAATGCAATTAATAGTAAGTAGAAATGATTAAACATACTTTGCCTTAGGCAGCAATTCGCAACGGTAGGAGGCGGGGACAGGTATGACATTCCTGAATTACTAATTAAAAATATTCGAACTCTTAGTGCAGTGCAAACAAAGCTATATCAATTCACATTTTTTTTTAAATTTAACATGGCTGTTCTTTGTTTTAGATGTGCATGAAGCGGATTTACATAGCAGCTAAAATTCAAGGGACAGCAATGACACGTAATGTACACAAGAAAAGCATAGTTTTTAATATATTTAAATTCTTCCATTAAAAAAAAAAGCTTGTGAATATTAAAGCTTAAGATTCACCATTCAAACATTTAAGTTTATCTTATAAGTACTTAAGGAAAACGATATCAAGAAAGGTATTGGAAACGTGAAATCGTTATTTAGACAAGGGACAGCAGTGACATTTCTTACACATTTTATAGTCCGATACAAATGAGTTTATCTTATTTAAGAGCTACATTTCATGAATTAGGTAGAAATGCATCATTTAATGTAAGTAAAAACATGAACAGGAAACACAGTAAGTTTGAATAAATATTCTAACAGAGACAACAGAGGAAGCACGGACTAAAAACTCAAGTTGACAGAGAGAATCGTCCGGATAAGAATATTACAGGAATATAAGCATCATAAAAGTATACAATTTAAAAGAGATAACGACACATTAATAGAATGTACAATGTGTAGCAATTTATAAGCAATAATAACAAAAAATCTAATAAAAGTTAAAACTAAACATTACTATTTGATTATTCACTGCATGTATATTTGTACAACCGATAACTGAATTATCATGTAATGAGCAACATTTCTTCAAGTAAATAGTCTTCATTAGAAATATCTTGGCACTTAAATATCTATTTAATTAACTGAACATCTTTTGATATCTGGCACATCATCCCTGGAATGCTTTCGCCAATCATGAAGTTCATTCGCTTGACATAACAGACCAAATTTGAGGTAGATAAGTCAGTTATAGAGAAAGAGGAAGCAGAGGACGGATATCACAATTGCAAAAATTGTTTGACACTGCTGCAAATTGCATGTGTGTCAGTCACCTTATGCACTTGCCGCAAAACCAAGAATGAAATTTACTTTTCCAAACTACGCGATAAATGCAAATTTAAATGCGTATTCTATTCTTTAATAGATAACTTTGAGAACATTGATCTCCGGAATATAGCTTTTATGCATGAATAGATGTAATTATGGCAAGATTGGTTCCTTATATTTTCAAAAGTAAAGTAAGTGCTGACAAATTCCTATGTTATGACGTTATCAACGAGCACAATTTCGTCAAAATTTAGCTTTGCAAAACAAATTGCAAGTAACCACTATGTGGTGAGGTTCCGTATATCAATAGTGACATTTTAAATTAAATATGTTTTACGTAACAACTATTAGAAATATGTGACATTTAAACTTACTTACACGTAACAACTAATGTCAATAAATTGTTCACTAGACACATTCAGAGTGATCCCAGATCAATATAACATTGTTGAACTTACACATAATGATTCCATGAATCGGCAGATCGATATTCGTAGCATAGGTCAAATTGAATTATCAGAAGTTGAGGAATCAATTAAGAAATTGAAGTCTAAAAATACAACAGTCCAGATGATAGGCCACCATACATAGTAAAAGCATGTTCAAACATTCAAAGTACCCTCTACATATCATATTAATATGTAATCTTCCCATCACACCTATGTATTTTCATAAATGTTAAAAAAAAACTCTTATTTGTCCATTCCTAAATCGACCAACACTAGATATTTAATAATTTTTCGACCTATATCGCTTCTGCCTTGTTTTCCAAAAGTATTCCAGAATGTTATGTATCACTAGGTTTTCAATTGGTTAAAAATCATCATCCTGCCTTATCAATGTGGTTTCGTACGAAATATATTTATTACATCAAATTTAGCAACTCTTCCGGAGTTAAGAACACGGAAGCTCGACAACAAAGGGCAAGTTGATGTTAATCACATGGATCTTTATCGAGCGTTTGACATTGCTAAGTATGAATCAAATACTATTTTGCAAACTCTATTTTCCGTTCCCCTGATAAAATTAGTTTCGTCGTACCTAAGAATAGAAAAACAGGCAGTTAAAAAATCACTCTCACAATTGAAAACACTTTACTGATTTATCCGGTGTGCCTCAAGATTCGAAACTCGGACCTTTATTGTTCTTTCTACTTCTTAACAACCTTCGCGATTGTGCCCAAACCTCATTAACTTTTAAAATACGTTGCTGATTTAAAATATATGCAACAATTCAATTGCTTGATGTTCGCAAACTATTTCACAAATACGAATATCTTCTTTTCACCCCTTACAAATTTCAGTACTGTGTTCGGGATTTTACATTAGAGAAATTTTACATCGTAGTTTTTAAGGTATTTCTCTTGTGAGAAAACTCAATTTTACCCTCATGTAACTTGGTCAGAAATTTTAATATTTGGATGCTCGAACAAAAATGGAAACAAGATGATGTCTTTCTTTATAACTTGGTTCAGAATTACATTGACAGTTTAGATCAACCATATAAACTGCTATCATGCACGTTCACCGACGACACGAATGGAAAACCATGTTTTCCTCTATTGCCAGAATGAAAAAAAATGACAATTCACCGATATGGAGAGTGAGTACTTCTTACAATCACGTCAGTAACGTAATCAAAGACATAGATAGGTATATCTTATATGTGTAAAAGTAGCTTTACGAATGCAATTTTGAAATATTTTTTGATGTAATTAGTATATATTTATCATGTAGGAATTTAGAAATCTAATTTTCTGTTCCCTCTTTTGTGTTTTCAATTTTATTTTGTCATTAACTTTTATCTTGAAGATTTTGATAATATGTACACTGTAACTGGGGATTATGCCTGGTGTGTTCAATAAACTTTAATAATTTAATTTTAAAAAGAACGGGAACCCAAAGTACTTATATACGTGTCGAAGAGAATAAAAAAATTCTCAGATATTTTATGTGAGAAATATAAAACTATTATGAACCGAGAAATAAACACATTATGTACCTACATAGTGTGCAAGGATACTTTCCTGGTAAATGTTGCTAACAGAATGCGTCTTGTAAACTCTCAGTTATGGAGAAGCAAATCTCTAGGTGGAAGCTATTTGCATTGATTTGATTATAAAAGACTAGGAGAAAAGGGAGAAGGGATCTGCTAGGATTCTGCAACTATATTCATGAAACGATAATGATTAGGTTACATTTTTAGATACAATCATGATTCCATTGGGAAAGAAGAATTAAAAAATGTGTAATGATTACAGACTCATCACCACGATACCTGATTGCACACAATGAAGATTCTTTTACGAATAATTGACAGAAGATTATGCAGTAGAACGAATAAACACATGAGAGACAAACAAATCTACTAAGCTATTCAGTAATTGTCTGAAGTCAGTGATTCTCTGAGCAATTTAGCTTCCAAAAAAGCACCAATCGAAATCATTATCACTCCAAGGCTACATATGGAAATCGTTGGATCCCCTTGCCATTACCTTCACAGAGTATCTGCTGCACATATTAGCAGATAGTTCGTGTGGGCTATCGCAAGCTTTCATACATATTGCAAGCTCGCTACTTTGCCACTGCTCTCACGTGTATATAGTTTAGGATAAAAGAGTTTTCGTGTATGCGTGCTAAGTAAATATTTCGATGGAAATTAATGTAATCATCTCTCAAGAAGAAATTTCCGTATATTTTTTGAATGGTAGAAAATCTAAATGTGTTGGCAGCGGAAGGGGCAACGTCTCATTCAGCTGAGATAGACAGCTACCAGACGCACTGCCTCAAGACTAAAGAAAGATTGGTGAATCTCATCCCTTATGATTGATTTAATGAAAGCTTGCGTTGATTCCTTTCCGTGCGATTTTGGTAAGTAGCCAATTGAAACACGTTGTAACACTTATCTTACAATAAAGCACGTGTTTTATTGTAATTTAAGTGTTATGGTCGGGTTTCATGAAAGCTTGCGTTGCTTGCGATTTGGGTGAATAGCCAATTGAAACACATGCAACACTTACCTTACAATAAAACACGTGTTTTATTGTTCGATAATTGTTACACGTATTTCAATTGGCTAGTAAAAAAAACTACCGGAAACAGCAAAAAAAAAAAAAAAAAAAAAAACACCACAATCTGAGAAGAAAGAACAGAAATGTTGCCACGGAAAGAGAAAACAAACGACTGTCACAATGCGTACAAGCTTGCAAAATCGCTTGCAGAGTTGTGTTTATGTCAGTGTGTTTAATATGTAGAAATGAATTTCATAAGGAATAAACAAGAGCGGAGTATTCCATCGATATCTTTAGGAGATGATTATCAAGAATTGTGTAGACTCTGTCTGAGACATTCATCTATGAAGTTACATATATTCGCTGATGATGAAACAAAACGTGAAATTCAGCAGCTTCTACAGGCTTGTCTTTGCCTTACTGTAAGAAAATACACTGTTGGTTTATAGTACAAGTATTATTTCACTTTGTAGGGATAACAGATTGCAATAGTACAAGTTGGAAGGTTCAGTTGTATATTTAACGAAAAGATGCTGTGTGAATACCTACTACTGGGAACAGACCATAAAAATTTTGGTAGCTATATACAAGTGCAGTATAGTGTACCCAAATACAAATAGCAAAACGCGGGAAGGCTTCTCTTTAGTATACGTTGCACGTTCCATTTGGAAGCATAAATGGAGCAGCCATAGGTGGTTTGTGTTAAAGGTGATTTGCATCGCGTATAATGAAAAAAGATGGAACCTGGCTTTTCTAACCCGTCGTCGTTCGCTTTCGCTCACTCGACATACTCTCCGTGATTTTTGTTGCAAAACATCAGTGGTGATATGGAAATACGTCACTATGGCGCAACATTACTAGGATTCCAATTCATGAATCTTACTTATTTCGTTCGGAAAAACCACCCCCGACGTAAGCAAAAGTAATATTCGCGGAAAAGTTGATGTAATTATTTTCGTAGCTGTATTTGATACGCACGATCTGTTCATTATAGATGGCCGGTACCGCCCGACAGTGTACGACCCGATATTTTATTTATCAAACATTTTGTCATTACGTTAGGAGTATAGATATAAGGGGTGGGTCTAGATAATCGCTACGTTAGTTGCCCACAATAACTTTACCTTATGTTGCCCCCAAAATTTAAACTTTCTAGGTAGGGCTCGTAAAATTATCTTCTGACCGAGGCGCCACAATAATACAAATACAATTTGATGCATGAACCTATATGTTTTGGCCTTAAACTATACTTACTAGTTTAAAAAGTACAAGCTTGCATTATTGTACGATCGCTCGAAGATTACAGCAATTGAAGGCAAATCATTGAAGTTTTACGAAGCACACGGTTGTTCTGTAACTCGTCGGTTGACGTCTGGGAATAAAAGGGATGTAAACGGACATCACTGGTAACTTAGCGGAATTACGTATATGTGAGGTTCAAGGTTAATTGGATACTGATCTTTAGAACGAACGTATTTTTGTTTTTAATCCATCCAAGCACATAAAAATTAGAAGTACCCTCAGATTAAAATTGGCAATATTAACGTTAAAGAAAGCTACGCGCCAGACTTGTATTTCCAATCACCATGGCGATCTGGTGCCCGGGGTATTTGAGCCCTGTTTAACAAGATTTCGTGTCATGGAAATATGAAATGGGTACGTGGGACTATTTTGCTACTTTGCGTTGGGGTGAGTATTAACGCCATGTGCATCACGTGTAATGAAAAAAAGGAACAAATACAGTTTAACGCGTACACGGTTCATAATTCAAATTTATCTGGTGCAGTGAATCGGAACTGTTAGGAGCTACTAGTATTGAAAGAGAAGTTGGTATCCGAGTAGGGTTACCAACTGGAAATCGTTAAATGTAGGACAAAACTCCGAAAAAGTGCCGGTCACAATGAATTTGCAGCAGTGAACATTTTTTCTAGGCACTATCAAGTTCGTTATGTACCTTTTTGTTTAGTTGTGAAAGTTTTGTGAAGGTTAAAGACAAAAATATTTCTTGCTGATCCGTTTGTTCCTACCAATTTTTTGTACTTTTCTGAATTTCGCGAACGGAGACAAAAATAGTCGAGTGTGATATATCGACAGTACCACCAACCACGTACCCAAGTAGTTAATAAATGTGACAAATTACCGCTTGTGACCATAAAGTTTACCGGTACCGTGAATGACACAAACAAGACAGATTTAGGTGTAGTAATGTTTTGCTAATATTATTTTTAAAATTGACTTTTTCAAGAAAAAGAAGAATGCCGGCCTGACATTTCTAAAAAAAGAGTAAAAAGCCGGACATGTCTGGCAAAAACCGGACGGATGGTAACCCTATATCGAAGTAATCAAACTTTTATATATAATATAAATGGTACGCAAAAAAATTAAAACGCAACCTTAATGTACCACTGTCATAGATTTTCCTAACAAACTTATTTACTAATAGTAGACAAGAAATAGGTAGGAAATTGAAAATAATGCAAAGTAAATAAATGAAATGAAAATAATCGTTATAGGGAAGTATATTGAACCAAACCTAAAATACAAACGTGCATTGGAATTAGTGACATGTAGAGCATTGGAAGAGGGAAAGTAGTGAAATACTTATACTATACCAGTAAAGGCATTTCTTTCAAAGTTGGTCGTCTGCCTGGTTTTCGACTAATAGCCCAATGAAAGCTACAAAAATTTAAAAATCGTTAATTTTTATTTTCAGTTCACTGATCTTATGTTTCGTTCGGTTACCGCGCGGGGTGGGGATGTTTATATTTATTATTAATAATTGCTTTCTTGCATTTTTCTTACATTATCTTAAATTAGTGACTATGGAAACGTGCAGGTTAGGTATGGTTTGGTGCGGTTATGTATATTATCAAAATATATTTTCATATTTATTATTAACAATTGCTTTCTTGCATTTTCGTGGATCTCTGAAATTACAGACCATGGGAACGTGGAGGTTAGGTAAAAAGCTAGGTGCGGTCATGTATCTTTACACTTTTGGTTCTCATATACGTCACAGTTCTTTTCGTCGGAACAAAGCTTACCACACTTTCTGCAATTTGTTAGATTTATTAATCCATAACTTTCACACAGTTTCAAGAGATTTTCCTCAGTATCACCGTATTGTTTCACAAGCTATAATGCTGTTAACCAGTGATTGCGTCATTCATCCACTGTTAATTGATTTATAATGTATATATACAGTAAGCTCTCCTTTATCTGTAGTGCTGCATATGCTTATTTGTAGGTATAACTGTGTTAATAATAAATGTACTTCTAATCAAATCTGAAACTCCTAATTTTTGTATTATGATACAGAGCTGTTAAAGGAAGGCATTGTATATTTTTATCAGATCCCCCACCAGAGATATGGTGCACTCTTTGTACTTTTCTGAATTTTTAATAATTTCTAGGAAAAAAGGGGGTTGCTTCCAAGAGTTAAGAAACTTGCTGAATGAACACATCTATATGAGAGCTCTTCATCCAGAAAAGCTCATCTTCCTCACCTTTTGCCTTGCAAAAATCATCTGCTAAAATCAGAACTTTTAGCGTCAATGACCTACTTTTTCAAGCTTAAATTTCACCTTTTCATAATTCAAGGATGCCAATGGCTAATACATAGTCTCGCAGTTTACTATTTGTTGAACATTTTGGTTTTTGTTTCACATCGATAGAACAATTAGGGGCTGAAATACTTCAGATTCGGTAACCCCTTACAACTCCACAAAAGACACATCTTCGAAAACAAATATGACTACCTCTCGAAACTTACAGCCACTAAAATTAAAATAATTATTGTTTTGAACTAACAACATGGTAAAGTAACTGCATAGGAAAGAAAATAATAAAATAAAATAGATTAAAAAGAAAATGTCGAGCAGCATACATTGGAGCACTTGACATGAATTTCCCCATTTGATTATTGTAAGTAATTTTGATTCTTGTAGAATTTTTCGTTGATATTTGTTAATAACATCAGATAATGCACATTTATTTCGTGTATATTTTGATACTATTATTTACTAGAAGGAAGGAATTCCCCATTAAAACTATACACACAATTATCGTAGTATGCTAATTAATTTGTGTAATAGACGGTTATACAATAATAATGCTTCCATTATTAAATTTGAAATTAAACAGCTTTATGTAACTCCTTAACGGACATACCGTATTTAATTTTCTTTCTTTTCTGGTTATATGGTCCTCGTGTACCAGTGAGATGCGCTAGATTTGGCTCTGAACAATCTTACGTCTTCATGAAAAGTTAGAAGAGAAATCATCTTTAAGGATCAGAGTGTGGTTCATTTTCTTTGTTGTTCAATGTCTTATTTAATTTACCTTTATTGTTATTAAACCATATAATGAACGATTCGAATGATTATAATTAGTATCACGCTATAGTAAGCATTTTATTCGTCTATTAATAACTCTGGTAATGAGTTAAATGAAAGATGGAACATTTAAAATTGTGATTGAAAATTTAAGTGAATGCATGGTGTGT
>JAGDQP010047352.1:739-15050 GCA_022664845.1 Lepisma saccharinum
TGTATCGCTAATATGTCTAGCTCGTACTTTTCGGTCTCGTGTACCGCCACCTGAAGAGCGCCCGTTTGGTATAATGTTCGTACGTTCCACGTTCCTATTCTAAGGTCTTTCTTAATCCTGTTCATAGAGCCCCCTGAAGCAGTCCCAGCCCGGAGATCCGAATGAGGGACTAGTTTACCTCCGGAATATTTTACCCCAGGAGAATCCATGAACCATCTGTTACTATTTCTTGACATGTTTTAGCGGTGTAGAGTTGTCAGCTCTACGACCTCGCAGTAAAGGTCGACATTCAAGATGTCGCCCTCTGTCCATCTCTGAGCCTTGCCGATGTCATTCATCTTCAGCCTACCTTTGCTCTCAAATATATTGCCATAGTGTTGTCTACTTCATGGATAAACTAGAAAAGTAGTGAAGAGTTGCATTACAACGTTAGGTTTTATTCAGCTCTCAGAACAAATTTTTAAGCTTTTATTTTATTATTTCTTTCGCTAATTCTACGAATTATTATAATTATTACTTTCCTTATAAAAGTATAGTTAATACATATAATTAAGTTCTCTTTAACGTTTGAAATCTTTTCCATTTAATAAGTTTATAAAACAATAAACCAGAGTTCGATTCAATCCATAAGCAGAAAATGTTAATGGGCCTCACAGACCCAACGCTTACCAATAATGCGATTTTTTTCTGACGTTACCACTGTAGGGTTAAGATCCACAATCAGCCATGCCCCAGCGGAAGTGGTACCGGCAACCTTGTGAAAGGTGACCCTGCACCCTAGTCGACCCGACTAGACCTATCGATTTATCTCTAGCACTTGTTCAGTTTTCGGTGATGTTTCGAATTACGTGAAAACATAATCCACTTTGCATTCAATTTTTAAAGTTGACTCCCGTAGAGATATTTCTTGGACGCCACTAGTTACCCCATTATCAGAAATGAACTCAGCATATAGGCCTACACCCAAAGTACTTCTACTTCTATACACCGCTCCTACCTAAGTTTTTGTTTGAAAGGCCTCGTCAAATAGTTTCCGAGTTCTGAGCTTTGTAAGGACTGAATCATAATGTTTATAATATAGACTGGTTAGGTAGTTATATATAGAACGCCTCATATCTTTAGAACAACTTCGAATTCTGACTTATAAGATTTGGCACTCTTACATTTCCTGTGATGCACTTTTTTCATTTGAACTTGTCCCGAACTCCTTTGCCACGTACACAAAGTTACTTTGCCAGTTTAACCAAAAGAATGCTGAGACACCACGTTGAAAAACATTTCTGGCTCAAATCTTCCTGTCCTTTCCTCCACAAGGTATCGCTGAGGAATGTCATTCTTAAAACTTGAAACGGGCGTAGTCCATAGGTGCCATTGAAGCCCAAACATGTCAAATTAAAATCTTCCATCAAGAAGATACCTAAGAGAATACATAAAATACAGTTGCATTATGTTTTGGCTAGAGTAAAGGAAGTAGCAGGAAAATCTATTCAAGTATAAAATGAGAATCACGAAAATCATCGGTCAGGTGACGATCACTTGCACTGGCATTGAACTCAGGACTACCACAATGCTGAACTCGCATCATAATTCAGGCAACTTACCTCGGTAATACAGTAAACACAACATAAACTTGCTGCGTGATCATTACTTTAACAGTTTCTATCTGTCGGGGAAGTCGTGTTGATCGAAATAATTTCTCAATTTTCGACCGACGTGATATCGATAATAAGAAACGTGTTATCCATCAACGGAAGAATGAAAGTGTTTTGCTATAATGTTTGGCAGTAGGTGGTAATTATTGGGCTGCAGAACGTTATCTCTTCTGCTCATCCGAGAAACCCAATTCAATAAGCAGCGTTCGTGAGGTTACGTTTATTAATTAACCGCACAATATTTCCACAGGGAAAGAATAAATTAGTTAATTAACACTTTGCACCCTCGATACAGACCAACAACCACAATTCCCTGCTCGAAGACGGTAAAGACAAAAGAGATACGAGCGCGAGGTGGGAACAGACCTCCCGCTGTGCGCGATTGGAGAGAGGATCCTCTCCTAATATGCACAGGGTTGAATTTTTGATTGAAAGCCGCCAGAGGGTAGCAATATTCCCTTTATATTCTCGCAAGAAGCTTGTAAAAAGAGCAGTCTGACCAGGATCCTCATTGTTCTTTCCTCTTTTTTTGCCCCGCAAGCTCTGAGACCAACGGTTGAAGCCGTTATAGATGTTGGGTATATGAAACAATATCCAAAAACAAAATAATGTGATAAATAAATGGAAAACTCTTAATAGATTCTCATCCTTACAGCAAGGATCACATGAAACAAATTCTGTTTTTAAATTTTAACATAAATAATAATAATAATAAAAACTTTTAAAGACATACTTTTCTTAAATAATTCGTACTAAAAAGTAAAATATAATTTTGTTTATGCATGAATAAAAAGAAAATCATGGGGCGCTCTCTCACATACAGTCACTTTATAAATTCTTCAATTTGCGCACCCCATGCTTTTCTTTTTAATCATAGATAAACAAAATTATTTTTTAGTTTTTAGTACGAATTGTTTAAGAAATATATGGTCTTTAAAAAGTGCTTTTTTATTAATTTTTTCGAGTTATTTTTGTGTTCGAATATTTTTCTCAAGCTAATGATTTGTGACCCAATCCTAAAGTGTTCTGCAACCCGCCAAACTCTTCATCGTTGCAGGCTAGTATTTATGGGGCGTATTAAAAATGAAAATTAAACTATGATTTTAAAATATAGAAATACCGGTATATGAAAGTAACAATGAAATATTTTATTGTCACCCGATTTACGTCGCTGTACAAAATTTCATCTTTCTATGACGTCGGGTACGTTGCAAGATTTGAGGACCCCACGAACCATTGAGAACTAAAGAAAAGAATGTAAAAAGAAGGAAGTTCTGAATTCCATGCGTATGTGTAATTTTTTAAGTTTGTGTAGTTTGCGTCTTTTCATGTCTCTGTGTTTTTAATGTGTGTGGTTTTCTTTTTATGTTTGTCCAGGCATTAGTTTTTAACGGATGCATCGATTTTGATGAAGCTTCCAGTGTTTAGTAGAGATCATGTTATATCTGTTATATAATCGTAGAAATGGCCATTTTTGTTGAACAGAATTTACTGGTTTTCTGTTAACCTCCCTCTGTTCATTTGTCCGTCAGCAACGCAGGCTAGTGCCTCAAACAAAGCAGATAGACACAAATTGATTTCAGATTTGGGTTGTTCAACCACCGACATATATCCAGTCGTTTTTAATATGGTGACTGTGATAAGCGGCAGGTCCTTTTCATTTGCTTAGCTAAAGAATTGACGCTAATTTCACTAAACGTACTTCAATAAGTTGGCATCTGGTCTGTTCTACTGAGGAAAATGGCTGGCAAGAACTCGAACCAGCTTTCATCTTGAGTATCGTTTCGAAGTTCGCGGCCGTAACTACTGAACCACGGGGCTGAGTAAAAGTCTCTCAATATAAATCACTTAAACAAATAAGAAAATTAAAGAATATTCTATGACATAAAGTATTGTTCTTTTTTGTTTCTTCCAGACGGAAAATTTACTATGTTTTTCGTGTAAGGAGCCCATCATGGATAAATATTTACTACAAGTAAATGGAAGGTCGTGGCACCCTCACTGCTTGCGGTGTTCAGTATGTCAACTGGCATTGGATCGCCAGCCATCATGCTTCATACGTGACGACAGCGTCTATTGCAAGGCTGACTATGCAAAGTAAGTTTTTATCTTCTGTTCAATGTTTGTTGTTATTTGGGTGTTCCTCTGTCATTGGTAACCCTGGTAACAGATTATATTGTTATTTTCTAACTATTGATATAACTAGGACATAAGTTGGTAGAGCGCTGGCCTAGCCATTGAGACGTCCTGGGAGCGATCCCAGCGGCCGCCTATTCTGGTTGCTGTTTTTCCAGGAATTTTCCTCGGTCACATGTCACACCAGACAAATGACGGGATGATGCCTAAAAACTAGGTTCTGGCCAACTACTTTCTTCATCACTCTATATTTGCCTGAGTCCGAGATGCCTAAAATCCATAAATAAATTCATTCATTCAACTGGACATCCCCAATAGTGTACATTTGTTTAATAAATGTTCTTCCTTTTAAGGTTTTCAGTAACAATAGGACAGTCCCGCTATAACTAAATTTTCAAAAGGAGTTTTTTGTTGTTGCATGAAAAGAATTTCTTGCAATAAGTTCATTTTTTCGTCACCAGAGGGCAGGATGTTAGAAAACAGTAGAGTCATCTACAGTTAGTTTTCAGAACTCACTGAACATTTGCAGACAAACAGATGAAACTAAAATCTTTAGTTATCTTATTTAAAAAATTGCTGCGCAAGACGCATTATAATTTTCAAACAACCCCCTTCATCCTTCTATTGTTGTTATACATAGTCTATCTTTACTTTCATATACAACTCTAGCAAAATATTCAATCTGCACTTACAGCTAACTGGGAGATAGACATCATTTACCTTAACTTTTCCGCCAGAAAGGCGACGCTAATAAATAATGTCGAGTCAGAAAATATGAACCAAGTGAACAGAGTACTGGTTAGGTCATCGCCCTGTTGTTATACGTGCCTGAGGAAAAAAAAAATACGTTCTCCATAATAATTGTTTAATAGCAATGACTGAATTATTGCTTAGTGTCCACAGTAGATGAGTGGTGTCGCCTTTCTCATTGTAATCAAGGCAGTGGCGGCTAATTTAAGCGCGAGTTCAAAACATACACAATCAACCCACATAGCACGTCAGCTTGTAACAAGGTTGTCAGTAACTTGTTTTCGTCACGTAAAAGTTGATATTGTGTTGAAGCTGATAAACAAGCATGAAACAAATATCTTGACACAACTGCTTGTTATAACTAGCCTAATTCAAGCTTGTTAAACTTGAAATCTAATTTAATTTTTCGTTGCACCGCCGTTCTCGTCTAAAAGCGATGAAGTCCCATCACGTGCCACGAAGAATTTGTCCTAAGTTAAGCTCCCATCCATCTCTTGCGAATCTGATGAACTAACTATAAATAGCGTTTGGAAAGCGGAGTAGGTCGAGCGGTCCCGTGGTCTGATGACTACAGCATCGAATCAGTATACCGAAGGCCCTCGGTTCGATTCGCATCCAGATTAACGCTTTAATATATTTTAAAGAAGTGCATTAGTTTCTTCTTCCCTGTCCTGCCAAAGCTATTTCAACCTTGATTCTTGTACACTAGAATGCTGGATTCAACCTTGTTTAAACCTTTTTGGCTTGATTTGCTGAGCTTGCAAACCGCTTATCACACTTGTCAAAGGAAGTTTGATTCACTTTTGAGTCAGGCCAGAATTGCTATGTGGGAAAATACCGAGGTACCTATACATTAACATTCCACCAGCTTTTGTAGGAGAAAGAGACCCAATACACAAGAAGTTAAATGAACATAACTACGAGTAGATTCGCATAAAAATGTTGCGACAGTGATCCAATGCTATGTTAGAAAAAACATTACTGAATCAAGGTCTTCCAGTGAGGGAGGCATTGAACATAGTAGCTCGGAATTATTTTTAAACTGTATAGGTGCGTCCTTATGGCGTCATCTACATCCCATGCAAGATAATGACAAAATCGACTCACCTTACGAAAAACATTCGGGTCATAGACCTGCCTCTCCGACCAGAACATCAATCATCACCACGCAGAATCAATCGGTATTGAAGAAATGAAAAGTAAGAAAGAGATGTTTTGGAATGACGTCAGAATCCCCTGGAATATGCAAAACATACCGCAACGTATGTCAGATAAAAGAAACAAACAATCAAAGAAAGGCCCGAGATGCGTCAAATTCAACATTATTGTATTAATGTCTACTGAACACATCTTACAATTTCTAAGATCTCAAATTCTAATAGAAAGAATGAATTAGCATAGCAAATATATCACCCAAACTCTGAGGACTAGCGGTTAGGGTCGCGACGTTCTGATAGGCAATGGAGACACACGCAGGTTCTTGCTGCAGGCCATACTAACAGGTTTCTCAGGATGTCCCTTAATTTCACTAAGTGAATATCGATATGGCACATAGCCAGGGTCCATCTTTGTGCCATATACCTTCTCCTCCTTAGGAGTCTTTATCCACGGAAGAGTGGTCACCGAAGGGTATGTCTTCCCTCAGATATGTGATGAACTTAGACCATATCTACATATCTGGACCATGGATACAAATTAAGTATATATATACATTAAGGAAATAACAAATATAAACCGCGGCTATTTTAAAAAAATAAAACAATAAAACTTGGAATTACGTTCTATGAACAACAACTTATGTACAAACTGCAAGATTTTAATGTTTCTATTCTATTTAATTTTCAAACACAAAATTCTTTCAGGGAGTATTTACACGCCTCTGGTGGTAATTTTGTTCTTTCCGGGGATATGAGACTATCTCAATATGTTATTACTATCGTTAGGAAAGGAACTTTTCGGCGTCATATTTATTGTATTCTTGCGAGTAACCCCACTGCTCCCGGTCACCGCAGATAGAAAGACTGTTCAGACAGAACAGGGTCATTCCACGTCAGTTCAACCAAGGCTTTTAATCCAGTAACTCCGATTTGGATGAAAATGTGGTAGTGTTAAAGAACGTTTTGTGCTGATTTCAAATCTGTAAATTTTATTGCAATCACACCAGAGCGGTTCCAAAATTTTTGTATTTTAAAAATGGAATAAAATTCATTGTTATAGTCGCGACATGCAATCTTCGCATTGTTTTAAAATACGAGAAACGTCATATCTCGATTCCTATTTATGCTAGAAACATAATTCTTTCTTTATTCAGATTGTCTTGAAGTGATCTACCAGGAACAATATATAAAGTTATGTCTTAACTGTTAGAAAATTTACAAAAGGAAAATATTTCCAAAAAACCTAAAACGCCATTTTGTAAACTTCAAATCTTTATAACTCAAAATCCCCGTCATGGTCTGTAATAATGTTTTTCTTTGAAAGCTCCTTACATCTATCTATTTTCATTATGCAAATAATAATAATAAGATTGGCCATAAAAGGAAGAAAAGTGAAATATTATAAATGTAAAAACTAAAATGAAGTTTTACACCACTAACTTCAGTTTTTGAATTTGAATTTGAATTTTATTTATGACCTTTAGGCATCTAGGGCTCAGGACGGTATAGGGAAACGGGAGAATGTTGGAAGGTGTTGGCCAGGGGCTATATTAAAGGTACCATACCTGCATTTGCCTGGTGTGACTGAGGAAAAACCCTGTGCTTAAATGATGGAAGGTGTTTCATGCAGTGTTGGAAAATTAGAAAGTATTATGAAAAACTTATTGAAATAACCTAACGGGCCACGGGTCCACCTGCTGTGAATTTTCGGCAAAATTTTCAAAAACTCAAAATTTTCAAAAATCCAAAAATGCCATATTTTCCGAAACATTTTTAAAAATCCAAAAAGCCGTATTTTCGGGAACATTTTCAAAACCTCAGATTTTTTAAAAAAATCTAAAAATTTCCCGGATTTTCCAAATTTCTCATTTAAAAAATCCAAAAATCCAGGATTTTCCGAAAAATGTTTGAAAACAAGATGCACGATGGGGGTAGAAGGGGCTTGCTTGAAGGGGGCCAAAAGAAGCTTGCCCCCTAACTACTTAGGTTCAAAATTAAAGGATAAAAGTAATTTTCAATTTGACGGAAAAACAGTTGAGAGGTGTAAGAGGTGACTGGGTTATGTAAGGAAAGGTTAGGTAGGATTAGACTAGCGTAGACCTGTTTCTCCGTCAAATAGAAAATGACACTTTTATTATACCCTAAGTAGTCAGGGGGGCCAAGCTTCTTCTGGCCCCATCGTCCCACATAGCAGAGTACATCCCTGGGACGTCCCATTTAGATCCCATTAACGTTAGATTTCTCAAGCTCCCATAGCGATGTCCTAAGGACGTCCGTGGGATAACTCTGTGGGCAATACAAACAGTTCATCCCGTATGGAGGTCCCCTAGATGTCCCCCGGAAAGCCGTGCGGGATTACCTACCTGGAATTTCTATAAATTAAATCGACCTTACTATTATTATTATTTAATTAATTATAACTATACGAAGGATATGCCTTCGTATAGTTATACGAAGGATTAATTATAACTATACGTCCCATGGATGTAAACGGGTCTTAAACAGGACGTCGTACGGACGTCCCGATATCCTGCCAGGAGATCCGTCAGATGTCCCTGGGACGTAATTTTGCTATGTGGGGTGCTTCTTGTGTTTTCAAACGTTTTCGGCAAACTTTTGGATTCTTCGAAAAGTTTGATTTCTTTTAATTCTTCCCGAAAATCCGAAATTTTTGGATATTTGGAAATTTTGAGTTTTTGAAAATGTTTCCGAAAATCCAACATTTTTGGATTTTTTGAAAAAATTAAGTTTTTGAAAATGTTCCTGAAAATCCTGAATTTTTTATTTTCTGAAAATTTTGAGTATTTGAACACTTTTCTAACATTCACAGCAGGTGGGCGGGCCTGCAGCCCGTTAGGTTATTTTAATAAGTTTTTATAATATTTTTTAATTTTCCAACACTGCAGGAAACACCCATTTTTTAAGCACAGGACGATTCCTGGGTTTTTCCTCAGCCACACCAGGCAAATGCCGGGATTGGCACCTTCAATATAGCCTCTGGCCAACACTTTCCAACATCCTTCCCCTCCCCTATACCGACCTGAACCGTACATGAAGTGTAAGACTTCATTTTTCTTTTTACACGTACATTTATATTATTTCACTTTTCTCCCTAGTACTTGATGATCCATCTTTTTTTACATATGAAAATAGATGTAATGAGTTTTCGAAGATGGGGATCTTGAGTTATAAAGATTTGAAATTTTCAGAATGGCGTTATAGGTTTTTTGGCAACATTTTACTTTCAGCTAAGTCATAACTTTATATATTGTTCCTGATTGGTCATTCAAGACAATCTGAATTTTAAAAAAATCACATTTCTAGCATAAATAGGAACCGAGATATAACTTTTTTCGTATTTTAAAACAATGCGAAAATTGCCTGTCGCGACTAGAACATTGGATTTTTATTCCATTTTTGAAATGCAATAACTTTGGAACCGCTGGTGCGTTTGCAACAAAATTTACAGATTTGAAATCAGCACAAAAAGTTCTATAACACTACCAGATTTCATCTAAATCGGAGATGCTGGATTAATTCAACAAAATTTTGGCTGAATTGGCATGGAATGAACGGACAGTGAATAATAAGGAAATAATTAAATCTTTGCTTCGCCCTCCGGATCAAATTCGGGTCAGATGGGTGCGAAACATTGACCCGGTGACCCAGTCCAAAAAGTGACTCGGTGACCCAGCCCATAAAGTGACCCGATTGATCCAGTGACCCATTTCAGCTCTGCTAAGCACCGAGGTGTTGTAGCTAAAGTCAGAAATGTTAGTTTTACTCACTGTTTTATTCATAGGGTAGCCTTCGCGGTCAAATGTATGCCATCTAAATTCAAGGCCGTGTTAAAAACCAGCGTTAAAATAATAAACTTAAGGCAAGGCCTCTGAATACGAGACTATTACTTTGGAATGAGGGCATCGTTACTTTGCGATGAGATTGGTAGTGAGTACAAACAGCTTCGTCTTCATTCTGAAGTTCTCTGGCTGTAACGAAGTAAGGCGCTCACAAGGCTCTTTGAAGCCGGGAAGTCCTATTAATATGTGAACGAAATCGACGACGATTATATTTCATTCCTGACTGATGACTTGTTAAGTATATTGACATATATTTCAGATATCTTCTCGAAACTAAACGAGACTGTGATCAATGATCATGACATCGTTGGGATCCTGCATGTCGTTGCGTAGTGCATTCGTGGAGTCATCGAGTCCATATGCACTGCACCGTAGACGTAGTCCGTCCAGTACGGGCACCAATGTCGCGGAAGAATAAACCGCACTCGCGATATACCACAATTCTTCCGCGATCAAAGGTGGAAACCTGCTGGCAGGGTTGTCGCATTCGTGAATAGGCATCTTTCGACCATATTCACACACTCACGTCACCACAAACGGTCTTCTACCACTTTCTTGCCTGCCTGCGATTGCTGTTCCTAGATGACATACCCGGCGCCTCTGATGCGTCACGGAGCTGTCGTGAGAGTTGTCTTCCCATGTTCTAGGCAGTGGTGCACTCCTACAGGAAAAAATGCCCTGGCGTACTACGTCCTGTTTTGTTTAAAGTTCCTTCTAGATATACAAATAGGTATAAAACTTTCAAACCGCCAGGCCTGAAATGCACCACTAGCTCTACATATTCTGCAAATTTTGCATTAATCCGGTGTCTTCTTCTTGGTGTTGCACTTTTAATGGCGAGCAGTATATATACCAATAGGCACTTCAGGCACTTAGCGAATGGATCTTGAGCGAGTAAGACCCTTACGCCTCCTTTTTCAATATTGCGCGGAAATTAAAAGGGAAAACAATTTCTGATTTGAAGAAAAATTAAATATATGTTCTTCGTAACAGTGGTGTTATAATTCAAATTATTTCTTCATTGGTGATGTTTATGAATGTTGAATGTGTCCGAGCATCAATATCCGTTACGATGTCCCTGATTTATGAAGACTCAGTTATAACTAAGCAAATTCCCCTTCTTATAATGAAGCGAGTGTTATCCTTATAGTAGCTAGTGCAAAATGCTTATTTCTTATTACTTATTGCATGCGTAGTTGAATGTATATTTTCCGACTATATTAACGTTTATATAATTTTTAACCAGAGGTAATTTAGCGTAACTAATCATTTATCCATTCAGTGGGAAATTTTAAGAATGATTATATTGACTTAATTTTTACTATCATTTAACATACTAAAAATACAAAGATAGAAAGGTTGCATCTCTTTATTGGACCACTAGCTATACTAAAATAAATAAACTAAATTATTAATATAGAGTCGTTTAATAGTTGCTTTACCTAATGGAAAAGATACTATATATTGTGAAGTAGGATGATGAGGCATACCAAAAGATAAGCTACTAAGGATGATATTCTAAAAAGAAGACTTCTTGTTAAGGCGGAAGGTCGCAGCGGATGGAGAGTGATGTTTCACATTTCCCAACAGAATAATGAATCAGAGTGGCAGGAGCCCACATTGTCAACCAGCTTCGACATTGGTCTTTTTTTTCTCTTGTAAGGAAACTATCTTCGTGGATTAGAGAGTCAGATGTCAGTGTTGTGTGGCGTTGTGGGAGGGAAAGAATGACAAATGGAAAGAGCATGAAGACATGAACTGCAAGTCATGCATTGGATCTCTCTGTGTGTTGTGTCCTACACCAACGGATTGTATGCACAGCGGTCCCCGCGTTTTCTTTTCCCATGTCATATTCTGATCAGATAGGACAATGGTGAATTCAAGAAGACGATATCAGCAATAGGAAACTAAATCCTTTTCTTTCTGTTGTACAGAAAAACGTTCGCGGCTGAATTTCTGAAGAAGACAGAGAGAAAATCATCTCATGAAAGAGACTGTTCCTGTCAGAAGTTTCTCCTTAGTCCTTTTCTATCCTCCCTCCCCCCTCACACACACATATATATAGAGACTAAGACGATATTCAAAGTCATATCTTGCACTTGAAGCAGGAAATGTCTCTACGAAACAAAAGATTAACTATTCCTTTGCTAGCAACAAGTGTCTGTGGACTTTCACACGTCATGCAATCTTATAAGTAGTAAGCATGACTCGGGTAACTTTAAAACTGGTTTCTTTAAAAACCTGTCGATACGTAATATTACTGAGGTTCAATTGCATTTGTATTAGTAATTTTGGATAAAAAAAATGACATTCGTAAGTACTGAATTAACAAAGCTACAATCTTTTTTTACGAAATCAAAAAATACTAAAATCTCCATCCTTGTGTCCATGACTTAAAATTAATTCTCCATGATGTCAAGGCTTACAATAATTTTTAGTAAAAAGAACTACGAATACCTTTGTCAGACAAAATACAAGTGAACAAGAACGCCATTGCCAAGGAAATTTATTCAGGTGTGTTTTGTCTGATAAATGTATTTAAGCTTCTGGTGAAAGGATAGCTTTATTATCCTTATGGTTATGCAATCCCCACAACACCAATAAACAAGCATGAAAGAAAGTATTTAAATAGAAGTCATAACCAGTTGAAGTAAAAACAACTAATAGGAAATCTTCTAATTCTCAGAAGACTAATATTTCTAAACAAAATTATAATTCCTTAGAAAACATTACAAATTAAAATCAGTTACACGATAATCACACTCTATAATAACTCAACTTACAAAAGTGATAACTATGATAACAGACACAATTGTTGAAAATCCACAATTATCAATAAAAGGGAAAATAGTTCATTAATGCCAAGAAATGATGGGTACTATGACAGACAGAACTATTAATATTGCAAATTAAGTGACCATTTGTAGCTTGTTGAAATCTCAAGTTGTTTTTAAGGAACTCTCTAAAGATGATGTATAAATCTCACTTGTCAGGAGTATGTCGTTTCTTCTCCTGCATTATTATAGATTTGAGCAATACCAATAGGGTTAAGGAAGCAGTTTCAGTTAAATGAATATCTTTGTTATTAAAATTAGTCTCTCCATGTTTTTCCTATCAATGTTTGGATGCTATAACGCAGCGTTTTTCCTATTTTCTTTGACGAAATTATTGTCACTTTACCATACTCATCACATGGAAGATTATTTACTAAACAAAGTTAAACTCTTTAGGGGCGACATTCAATATAGGGCCTTGATATACCAAGTATCTCTCGTGTAAAAAAGGATGTCTTGTGGTCAGCGTACCGACTCGCCATAACCGCTTTAAACTGACTTTCGGAGTCCACTTCTTCGTAACTCAAGTAGAGACAACATCTAAATTGGAAGCTTCGACCAAGGATCTAGCTCGGAATCGCTTTGTCACTTGTTTTAGTGTACAGTACTTCCATTCCTTTGCTATTTAGCCTCTCAAATAAGAACCTAACATTTATTAAAGTGAAAATCGCAATATGTTTGTAAAGTCGAGTAGATCACGTATTTTATTCCTAACAATTTCATTTGATCATCAGGTATTGCACATCTCGAAAAACGTGGAAAACTTTATTTTGTATGGGTCATTCTAGTAACTTTTGACTTCGGCATGTCACGATTGCCTATCCCGAGCTGAGACAAGCATCATTGACTGACTTTTCTCGCCTTATGCCGTAAACGTCTGTGGGCCGGTGGCGGCCACGGCTAGCAACCAACGTGTCGTCGTTGGCGACGTTTAGCGTTCGTCCAATTGTGCCATCCGCGGGCGGCCACCAGTGGCAGAAAATCTACGAATAGGCAATGTGCCAACTAGTAACACGAAGTGAAGGTGCCAAAAACGCCTTTTTTCAGTTGGCCAAAATAGAGTATTTCGGGGTGGGAGAGTGGGGCCAGAGACAATGCTTGTTGTCTATTGGGAAAATTTTTGATTTGGCTTTGGTCATTGTCTTCATAATTATAAATTACCTGTAGTTAGTTTGAAATTTCTCAGCCGTCTATGTGGGATTCGAACGTAGAACCTTGAAATTTGTTCTTCGTCACGTTAACTACTACGCCGTGGAGGCATCACCAGAATGTCTCGTATTTTAATATTTTTTCTGTTACGAAGACTCTGGAATATATAGGTTTCAATTCAGTACTGGAGTGGCCGGATGGTTTGAATTCAGAACTGGATGTCTTGTTAAAGTTATAAGAGTTGTTTGTTTGAATTTTCTCTGTATTAACTATGTATACTAATAATAAATAGGGCTTTGATCTTGCATTTGCACGCTCTTTCTCAGTATACTACCAACATTTGATTCGTTTGCACAATTTCTTGTTGAACGAAGACTACGAAGGAAAATAGATTACACATACTTCTTTCTTTGCCTTTGTGCTAACCATTAAATAGCGGGCTCAACATTAAAACTGGTGTCCCTCCAGTATCCTAAAACGAGAAACATACTTCTTTCTGTCGAGACCCAGCCACCAAGTAGCATCAACTAGATATCTGTTTGTGTTACGACAGCTTTTTGCTCTTCCTAACAAGAAATTGCAACGACTTAATTATTAATAACAAATTTAGTATATAACAAATTGCATTATCAGTATTGCAGTATAAACAAATTGCATATTTTGTTCCTGTGCATGCACCAAATCGTAGGCTTTCAATGGATATGTTCTGATCAGCTCAGAATCCTGAGATACATATGAATTATCAAATTTTATAGCGCCTATAAATGCCTATA